>NJDC01003545.1:64566-88507 GCA_002245475.1 Calephelis virginiensis
ACTTTCAAACGACGAAAAGTGAGTTCAGCAGATATAAAATGTTGTGAGTCAGTGTAATCTATATATTGTTTTTTGTTAACATGGAAACCATTTAAAACTAGTAATTTCAGTAAAGGAATTAAAAATTATCGTAATAACATTGACAATATGGTTATAAAATTCCTAAAATATCCAACTCTGTGGACTGTTCACAACATAGGTGACATATTTAACCATTGTTAAAAAATATATTAATAACTAGTAAATAGCATTCTATTTGATTTAATATGGTACCTTAATCAGTTGCACATATAAATTATTAAAATTAATTTTACCTTTTAAAAACGTATATAATAAGACATTACTTTGACGATATACAACTTTATGACCATTCGGTGCACGCTTTAAACTTTAATACAACATTGTCAATTTTTGAATGAATCTGAATCAGGATTTAGCCGGCGGTAACACTGGTTATCTCTCGCTTCGATTTCGGACTTTGGGCGGTGAACTGCGTGAAGTTAATTTTCAAAAAAAAATTGTGTGATTCCAAAGTGAATAGTAAAAGTTCAAGTGTTCTCTTCTGTTACAAATGTATAAAGGTAAGAATCATATTTAAAAATCACTTGATATAGTATTATTAAAAGTAATAAGTACATAAGAGCATACAGCAAGTTTCCACGATTCTAACATTAAAATGTAAGTAGTAGTTTGCAGTTCTTTCCAAAAATATCTTTTTTATGGACATCTTTTCTGTGAACATTGTGGTCACATAAAAGGTTGTGTCCACATAAACGATGCAAGTTTTAGAGTTTATAGTCTCCGCTATCCGTTCTTTTGTCTGTTTGTCCTTTCATTTAACCGTCAAACGTATGTACTTGAAATTTTTTAAGTTTTGTTTTGTTAAATATAATGTCTTTGTATGTAATACCGAATACCAACTCGTTTGATATTTTTTGTTGATCAGTTTTGTTGCTATTACATAAAGTATAATACGTTGGATGGTCCTTTATTTCAGCAAAATGCCACGATTAATCAGAGCTCGAGAACAACTTTTGGAAGAAGAAAAAAAGAAGCGGCTACTAGAACAGAAGAAATTGAACATGAGACCAACTCGTGCCAAAATAAATGAAGTGGAAATAGAAGAAAGAAAACGAAAGGAAAGAGAAAGATACCATAAAAAGAAAACATAGGGTCGAGTAGACAATTAAAGATTTTACTCCTTAAGTACAGAGGATTATTAGAAAACAATGAAGAATAAAAGCCAAGGAAAGTCGCAAAAAACAGAAACGACAGAGAGCTGCAGCGTTTTTTGTGGATATGAATACTCTACCCTCTAGCCCGTCTACTACTCTTGCTCTTGTAAGTATTGCAATAAGAAATCGGAACAGAAGACTATTAAAATCTGGAAACGAAAAATTAAGGCTTAAAGTGATCAATTTAAACTTCAAATTAGCTAAAATATCGAATGAGACTTATGAGATTGAAAAGAGGACTTGAAATTACGCCAGTAAAGGTAGTATATAAGAAGTGTAGTAATAGAAAGAAACGTTTTGAGAACATAAAAAGCTATAGGTATACGCGAAAACTTCAAGACGAAAACAGTACATTAACTACCGTCAAAAAGTGTAAAAAGCCTTTTAGTTCTCCAAGTAAAACGGTTGAGTTGCCTGATATGTGCTGCTCACATTAGATGTCCTCGCTATGGCATAGGTGAGATTCAAATATAACGTTCTGTCCTAATTTCTCCCGAAAATCAAACTTTATCAGAAGCTTTGACGGAGCTTACTTATACAGAAACACCACTACTGTTGATACTTCGAAATAACCCAGTTTAACGAAAAACTCTTTAACGTCTGAACGCAACTCAATATTTTTCTGATGTTTCCAAAGAGCCAAATTCACCTGAAAACCTCGGAACATCTGAAGCTTTAACAGTAACCATTTCACCTGGTCTGTCTGATAGATTAACTCCCGTTAATCCTTCTAATACAGACGTTAATCATCTTTAAAAACAAGGTAATTCAATTAGCATTTTTCGGATGACTCGAAGAGTTCAAATGAAATCCCGTTTATTAAACGGCGACTGATGAAGCTCTGGTGGATTATGAATAAGTCTAATACTGTAAGCAAATCAGAGAACCAGGCATTTGACGACGAAAATAATGATACAGACGATGAGAATATTTTTTAATTATGATTATTACAAGTCCACAGAATGGAACACTGTTTCTGTGAAAACAAACAAGTTTATTTTTTGTTGGTAAATAAGAAGACTATGTAGTCAATTCTTTTATGTTTAAATTATAATTTATACTAGAAAATAAGGCATTTATTAAATAATCGAAGGAACAATTTGTAATTGTTTCTAATATAAAAAGATATTTGTTCTTGACTGTGGATAACTTAGTCCATTCTGTGGTAGTAAGAAAACGATTATATTTATTTTTATCTAAAATATCAACAACATAATCTCGAATATTCCTACTAAAATACTGTTATTAATGAGGTAAAAAATAAAGATTTTATTTTATAATGTTCTGACAAATTTTTTTTTCTCCATTTGTATTTACTTTCAAATTACCCTGCATTATGCCATACAAAAATATAAGGCGTTAAAGTCTTTACTAAGTACTTATTACATTTTCAAAGAAAAAACATAAAGAGAAAAATGTAATAGGTTAAAGACTTGAACCGAACTGTAAGCACGTTAAGTTGAGAACGACCGCATCGCTAACTTAACTGGAAGCGATCTTGGATCTCAGGTTATGAGTCAACTGGGCGATGTGTGCACTTAAATTATTTTCAGAGATTAAACGATTGTAGACACGGTAACTTTATTGATGACGTAGATACCTAATGCAACGGCTGTAAAGGTAATAATTAATAAACTATCTGAAAAACAAACTACATATTACTAGTTCTTGTAGCAGAGTAACTGAACTTAGTAAAGCACAAGTACAATGCCACAGCTAACGACTACCATTTAATGCATCCAAACGATTACCTATATATTAAACAGACTTTTCAAGTTCATTAATTAATTATTTATAAAAATATATTTACGCCATATCCCCGAAGAGATAAGCAGAGGTACAATCAGTGCACTCACGACTAGCCTAAGACACTAAGTTCCATAATATGATAGGTGGCAAATCTGTCGTCAACCGAAGACATATCCAATCCCGGGCAACGTTATTTTTATAAGAAAATCAAAAAATCACATTTTGTCTTGTTGCCCGACCCGGGGATAGAAACCGGGACTTCAAGAAGACCTATAGCTAGACCGTAAAGAAATAATTATATATGCTTGTTTGTGAAAAAGTAATGTTAAAGATAATATTTAATAACAACACCAGCTGTTGCGGCTAACTTCGTTCCACCCGTTCAGTTTGAATAAGAAAAACTAAAGTGTTGTTTTTACTAGTTTCCCTGCAGACGGAAAAAAAAGAAGTACCTTATGTCCCTAATCTGGTTTCAGCTACCTTCCCATTAATTTTCAGCCAAAACGGTTCAGCCGTTTTTTGTTATTAATATTGTAACTAACGCGACTTTCTTTACTCAAAAACTATTTTTATTTGATTTAATGTGGTAAATAGAAAAAGATTTCGGCGGTAAAGGCGTACTTTGAAAGTCAAGGTATTGAATGTGTAGTATTTAACAGGTATTGTTAGTCTTTGACAACGAAGAAGTAAAACTTATAATTGAATTTCTGTTAACTGCTCCCCGCTGGCTGTTGAGATCGGCCATAACTTGATCACATAACATTGTGGAGGGACCGAACGTTTGTTATATATTGTTAAAATTATAATCATTTTGTAGTTTATTATAGTTTTATATTATAGAGAAGTTGAACAAGTAGCACACATACTATATCGAAGTCAAGTAATTTCAAACAATTATTAGTATTAACTGAATTTGAAAAAAGAAAAAGTTATATGTTCGACTCCTGTAATTTTTAATTATGATAATCGATGTCTCCGTCATTTTAAAAAAAATACGTATTTGAAAGTGTGAACTCCCGCAGTGGTCTGCTTTAGCTATTCCTGCCGGCATAACGCCAGTGAGCGCCGTTGACGAGTTCCGGTTCGGAGGATAAGGTAGCAGGTAAACTTACTTTTGCTAGAGACCTAGCATCCCAGTCTCAGTTTGGCATTGCACCATTACCACATTTGGTGTATCAAAGCGGTATGAATTTCTTACTATTAGGAAACCCGTCTGCTTGTTTGCCTTTCGATATTATAGAAAAAAAAAGACAATTTTGTGTAATACAGCACCAGGTTACCCACACAGCATCATCATGTTTCATAAATAAGATGTATATTTTTATGGAAACTGTTGGGTACCTGTAGCAAGATAAAAGAGTAAAATAGTTTATAGCGCAGCCCCATACCCAGAAAACTCAGTCTCTTAATGAGTGTTCACGAAACCTTTTGGACTGTATTTCAAATACGAGTATAATGTTTACAAAAATAAACAAATGCAGCGACGCTCGCAACTTCTTAGTTACAAAAATAACAAGATAAAAGTTTATTTCGCCGAATGGCCGTGTCCCAATCAAGTGATAGATTTTACAAAAAAAAGTTGAGAGGTGTCAAGGGACCCGGATGGAACGAAGTTCTCTCTCCCCCCCTCTCTCTCTCTCAATCTCTATCAATCTGTAGTAATCTCTATCTCTCTTATAGAGAGAGACAGACAGAGAAACATGAAATAAAAAAAAAAATAATAAAATAAAAAAAATATATTTAAAATTAAAAACGATAATAAAAAAAATAGAAAATGAAAAAAAAAACAAAATTAAAAAAAAAAAATCCGACCCGGGATTCGAACCCGGGACCTCATGCAGTCAAGTCCAACTACTGAACCGCTAGACCACAGAGCAAAAAGTGTCGTGACAACATTTTCGTAAGATTTTTTTCCGTCTAGCCCCCATTCAAAACGCGCAATAAGGAACTTCGTTCCAAAAAATTTAATTGGGAGATCCGCTTGCATTCTAAATGTGATGTCTATATGTTAATACGTGATGCCAAAACTTTGGACCCCATTTTAAGAAAATTGCGCGGACGCAGGAGCATAAAATTTGGCGCACTTATAGTTTATGTGTAGGAGAAGTGCAGAACATTAATATTTTTCAATAATAATACCTTATAAAGTATATTAAATCAACCATTAAATAAAACATTACCCACACTACCATGCATTTGACACACGCAAACAAATATATTGATGATAACGATAAAATATCACAGATGGCGCACTAAAAAGTTTGGAAACAAAGTAGTTAGTCTTGAAAAATGAAGATGGCGTTCTTATAAACAAGATATTAAAATTTATGGTATCATGGACTTCCAGAACTCAAAGACGACAGAGTGCTGCCCGCCCCCTGCATAATTCTCATTGGAACATATTTTCGGATAAGAGTCGTATATGTATTTGCAAATATTGATAAGGTCCGAGTGTAATCGCAAAGGTCCAATAAATCAGAGAGTTAAATACAATAAATCAAACGGATTATCTCTATAAAAAATATACGGGACGGTTTGGGAATACGGAAGAACATTATCGGACTTGAACTTTCGATTTCTTACTTCATGTATCAATGTGTTTTGCTCTTCTTATAAGTTTGATGGTATTCCTGTCGTAACCGTTATGTGTGAAAATGACTGTAAGACTGCAAAAATTGACTTCAATTTCCTTTTCTTCCCTGTCAATTTTTGTTTTATATATAGATCAATATTTTTTGGAAAAGTTATTTATCATATTATGTAAAACATGTCGAGATTTTATATTGATACAAAATATTAATGAGTCTAACTGAATAACAGTTAATTTTATTACAGCTGGTAAACATACTTACCTAATATGCTTGAAGTCTGGCAACTGAAATTTTAAATTAAAGTTAAAAGAAATATAAATCTTAATTCCGATTAATGTGTCTTCGTCTTTCAAATATGCACTTATATATATACCTAATTCCAACAAACATTGACGAGGTTCGGATTCGGCTTCATATAGGGGCTAGCATTTGTGTGACAAACATGTGTCTATATATTATGTAGGTGGGTGGGTTTACATACTCGTATTATTTATTTTAAGTATAATATGTCCTTTACTGACATTAATAACACACGCTTTTATTTTGCTTGTTTTTTAATCAATATTTTTCCCCGTGTCGGTTCGGGCCTCCTGTGTAGAAAAGATTATCTGCTGTCCTCCCAAATAGCTCATAAGATGTAAGCAAAGGCCAAATGAGTCATTACCAGCAAGACTACTGGCGATAGAGTACCGTGCTGCTAGTCATCATGGTAAAGAACAACCGCTTTACCCATCCTGTACCACTTTACCTTCCGATCTATCATCTACACCTATGGTGTCTATAGGCCAAGGTTATCTCTTATTATCAAGAGAGACGTGTGCTTGTTCGCTGTTACTACATAAAACGACCGATTTGTGTGATTATTTGGAAAACAAACAAGTAAAAAAAGTTTTAATGTATGTTTTTGAGTAGCACCCATAACGCCACCACATTTAATTTATTTACTTTGGGGTTAGTTAAATTTGGGTTGTGTATGTTATGTTTAATTTGCTAACTAAACGGTCAATTCCAATAATTTATAATAAATAAATAAATACATGTCCCTGGCCAAGTCACACAAATTGAATCTAGCCAAAAGTAAGTAAATTATTTGCTTGTGTTATGGGTGTTAGAATTAGAGAATTTATATATAGTCAGAAATATGATTGCAAAGTTTAATTGGCAAGATATTTTTATGAATTCCTGAAACTGATGTAATCTCTTACTGTAATTATCTTACAGAAATTGAACTCAAATAATGAGATTTCAAATTGAACATGGTGAGATATGTACTACTTTGTACTCATAAAGATTATGACAAAAATATTAAGTTACAAAATCGTTACATTTCACTAATTTAACTCAAGTTAACTTTTTAATTAGAAGCTCGTCTTACAGAATTGACCCGTACCTATTAGCCTATTACCTAAAAGTTCAGGTACATACATTGGAAACGTATAATTTATTTATGATTATTGTGTAATGTATCAAATAAGTCCAATGAAACTCACAGTAATATTCAATTACCTACAGCTATTACCATCTGTGCTGCTCTCCAAACTCCAAACATCGATCCTCTAAATACTTCAACAAACATACCTGGTTAGGAACTTACCTACTAGTTTAGAAATTAAGAATAATACTTTTATTTAAATTAGTTGGGGAACCCTACATTGGTGATTTTTTTTATTTCTAGTCAAAACTCTATTTATTGACCATTCTTAAATACCATAATAGGTATTAGCACTTGCAAAATTTCATCATTTCATTTATAAGAATCATAGTAATTTTACTAACCATCTGGAAAAAAGAGGAGGTTCTACTTTAATCAATCAATAATTTGATCTGAAAGCTGTATCACAAACACTTTCTTTTCGAAGGAGGAAGAACTACATTTGCAAAAAAATAATATATAACGTTTGAGGTTATGTTCCTCTGGAAAGATATATAATTTTTGGATACTAAAACTATCCAAATGATGTAAAAGCGTAATATTCTCCACTGGTCAATCTGCAACTTTCTCTGCTGTTAAACTTATTATGTGAACGGGATTCGATAGTACGATATACAATTTTTCGTAAAGTACGTATAAAAAACTTGTTTATAAATATTTGAAGTCAATTATTAGGTAGGTGTTAAAAGCCTGTTGACTCTTGCGCGTTTAAGTTAAACCTAAAAAATTTAGTTGTCAAATGGACTGTTTGTTTTTTTAATATTATGTTTCTTGAACCTTGATGCTACGGAACCCTTTCATGAAAAAATACCGAAAACGGAACCCTTCATGGGCGAGTTGGACTTGCCCATGAAGGGTTCCGTTTTCGGTATTTTTTTTGTAGATAGAGTAATTCAAGAAGAAGTTTTACATGCATAATAACATAGAAAATTGTCCACTCGTGAGAAGCTGGGACAGGCTACTTATCTATTATTGTAACATTGCAGGTGTACTTTTACATTAAAAACTTGAAGTATCTTCATCTTTATTTGAGACTGTAAGCGCTTATCCAATTTTAATGAAGTTAATTGTCATCATCGCTGCGTCACACAAACTTTCGCATTCATAATATTAGTAGATATTGTTTGAATTAATTTGAAAATCTAAACACCAGCTTAACCTGCACGTCGAAATATTTCTCTACGTTCCGGATTAAAAATTATTTGGTAACTTTAGATTGAGTGTTGCAATGTATGAAATTTATGAACTCAAAACTTATGACTTTGGAAAAGAACAATCTATAAAGCAAATACACAAAACAAGCTACACTCCAACTTCAATTTTACCTTGTGCCCCCTTTCCTTCCTTTCGTAAACCGGTTAAAATGTAGCCCTTCGATTTCCTCGGCACATAGAGTACCTACCTGCAGAAGCTTGGTACGATCGGTTCAGTATATACGTCACTAACCGCAATCATATAATCATTATCTAATTATCTTAATGTTGCAACATTTCGTGAAAAATATATTTTAAATAAATAAAAATATTCTGTCCATAGTTTTATTTTGCCAGCACATTTTTCTCAAATGTTTGATTTGTTAAAAATATGTTTTATTCTATTATTAACTCGCTGAAGGTCAATTTAGGTTTCAAAATCCTTGCGTAAAGTTGGTCACAAACCATTATCATCTTAAGTGTCCAAAGGCGTCGTGTATATTCTACCATCGAAAAAAAAACCGTCCGTTTACCGTACGTTTTAGTTTTTTAAATGAAATGAAATGAAATGAAAATTATTTATTTGCGGAATATGTGTGTTAAAAAGTTGTTATAAAGATATTTAAGAATACAACATATTCTACCACATTGTGGTGTGCAAATATTTAGTTAATTTTAAAAAGTTACATATTTCTATAAAAATTTTGAGTGTTAAGTTTTATTTGAGTGCCAAGTCAACACAATACTAATATTAATACATTTATCAAATTGCATGGTTACTAAACACGAAAACTTTGAAATAGAAACAATTCTGTAAAATAATTCAATAGAAATAGTTCTGTTCGTTTCACCAGTGCCTGTCCCTGTTTTGTATCCAACCTGAACTGCATTGAACGTTCTCGTTAGAAATATTCACTTAGGAGTCAGTATTGTATGTCTAATGAGTAATTTGTCAAGTGAGACCAATATAGTCGAAGACATGTCCACAGAAAAATACAACGGTGACATCTCTACTGCCATTCTATCTTACCGACATAAGGTATCCAATTACAACTATCCATTCGTCTTTCGCACTGTCCAAACATCGACACACTAATTAAATAGCATGCCAAAAACACGTCAAGCTTCACTGTGTAGCGTCCTTATCACAAATAACAATACATCTATGACTACAAAACGGGTGAACACTCGTTTTTCTTGCTTTAAGTCTCGACACTCTAGCCATTGAGACTAGATTTTGAGACGCGTTATTCTGGAAGCTATTAATTACAAGACACACACACAAACCAAACTTTGCGATCCTGGCAGACCTGCCTGGCTTCCTTCACATTAACTTCCCTTTTCATATAAACATTCCGTTTTCAGAGACTCGGAACCACATTTATTCAGGTGCTTCCTGTGCACTTCCTTCAATTAACACCCAAGCCGTTTAAATATTAATTATGTTTGTGTAAGACTCAACTGCTCCACTAAAGTGGCTGAAAGCAACAACCGCGTGGCGGACGCTCGCGCTGTCCATCATCCGTGTTCAATATCTGAACTCACATTTAAGTACACTAGTGGTCGCCCGTTGGTCGTAATTCGACCAATTATCGACATTTTATCTACCATAATAAATTTTAATATCTTAAGTAGTATAAGTATCTTCACGCCCATATCCCCGAAGAGGTAGGCAGAGGTACAACCAAGGCACCCACGACTAGCTGAAGACACTAAGTCCCACAATGTAATAGGTGGCAAGCCTATCGCCAACCGGGCACATTTACAATCCCGACCAACGTTTTTTTTTAAATTAGAAAATTGGAAAAATCCAATTTTCTTTATGTTGGCCGACCCGGGATTCGAACCCAGGACCTCATGCAGTCAAGTCCAACACCCGGACCGCTAGACCACAGAGGCGACGCGAGAATTTTAATATCTTGTTGATAAGAACGCCATCTTCATTTGTCAAGAACAACTACTTTGTTTCCAAACTTTTTAGTGCGCCATGTGTGCTATTTTCGCAAAAAGGGGTCCAAACTTTTGGCATCACGTATTAATATATAGATTTCAGTATTTTAATTTGTTATTTAATCAAATTTACAAGAATATGATGTAAAATATGATGAGCTGATATACTACTTTGTCAAGAAAATACCGAGAAAAGACCAATAAATAAATACACAAACTGTTTGTTATTCATCAAAAAAATACTTATTCATATTCAAAGTACGCTCCTTTAGAAATGATACACGAATATGTAATTCAATCATCAAAACATTTTTTAAACGCTGTTTCCGGAATTGAATTCAGGTCTCGCCACGAATTGTCTTTTATGTCTTCTACCGATTGAATACGGGTGCAACGAAATGGTGATTTGAGTTATGGTAAAAATAAAAAAGTCGGCTGGAGCCGTCTGGTGTATGTGGTGGATGCTCGATGGTATTAGATGAGTGCTTGGTCAAAAATTCGTTCACAATGATGGCCTTGTGCGAAGGCGCATTATTGTGGTGCAAAATCCAAGAATTTTCTTTCCACAAATCTGGTCTTTTGCCAAATTTGCTCTTTTTAACGACGCATAATGCTCAAAATATTGTTTTTTACCGTTAGATATTCCGGCAATAATTTTGAAAGAACGACACCGGGACAGCCAAAGAAAGTCTCAACATTACTTTGACTTTTGAACAAGTTTGCCGCGGTTCTTCCAGTTTTGGGTCAGTTGGAAGGTGCCACTCCGAAGCTTGTTAATTAGTTTGCATGTCGAACTAGTAAACCCACGTATCGTCACCAGTGACAATGCATTTCATGAATGTTTGTTCGGAATTGACTCCTAGCATGCTCTCTGCGACTTTTACGTGATTGGATTTTTGGAGAAAATTCAGTTATTTTAGGACTAGCCGAGCAACAACGTGTTTCATACCCAAGTGATTAGTTAAAATGTTAAAGTTCGACTCGTGAGATACAGAAAGTTCGGCAGCTATGTCTCTTAAAGTTGAATAAGGATTTTCAGTCACTGTTACTTTCAATTTTGCGATGTACCTTCAGTTGCAGATTTGATGGCCTACTAGATTGAGGCAAATCTTCCATCAAATCTCGACCACTTTTCAACGGTTTATGCCACTCATGAGCACTATTTTGTATTGAGTTTTTGATAAAGATTCGATTCCTCGTAAGCCCTTAGCAACCGCAATATACACTAAATATGATGTAACTGAAAACAGCACTGTATTTAATGTTTAAGTAAATTACAGATGCAACTCAAACACTGCGCCAACAGTTTTTTTTTTTTGAAATGGCTAATATGTTGCTAACCGCGAGGTTTTTACAACTTTACCGCACTATATTGCCAATAGAAAACAGTTGTGCCAATCTAACAACAACAAAAAAAATTTGAAGTCATAAAGAAATAAATCATTTTCGATACTTTTTTATCTAAATGTGTGATGTTAATTGACTAATTTGTAGATCAAGAAGAAAGCTCGCGACTCTTCCATTTCGCGAGGCTCGATTCTCATTTTTATACATATTTCAAATTCAAAACTTTAAAAACCTATTGTATTTAGTTTCAGATACAAATATATGTTCAAGTTGCAAAATCAATTCTGTTGCTTCACGCAAGCACCAATTCTCACTCCTTAAGTTATTGTCCGAAAATAACTTAGTCACGAAACTGTTTTTTACTGGTAGGTACTAAAAATTGTAACGGGTGTAGTATAATTATAAAGAATTTCTTAACGAAATAAACTCTATAATATTTTTTAAGGGACCGAGCAATGTGTTTTGTTTTAGTTTTTTTGTTATATGGAGAAATGTAAAACAAAACTCGTATTACTTCTAATTTTGTTACTATTAATTAAATGATTCGAAACACATTCTGTAAATTTGCTTAAACTACAAACTCGTTAACAAAAGAAATAAAACCAACTGAATACCTAAGAAACCTATCTTAGATTATTTGGTATCCCAAAGATTTACTTAAACCTGTAGTAAGCTGATTGTAAAAATAATTACACTGTAAAACCAAAACATTAACAATTCTTCGTAATAAGGAATGCCAGTTATAGTATAAGCAATAGGTAGGTTTTCAAGCAAAAGATAATGTGACTTCTACTTTATGAGAAGGTTTTCATAATAACAAACGACGATTTAAGAGTTAATACGGTACTAATAATTTAACAAATCAATACAAGAAAGATACGTAATATATAGATAGACATTTCCTTTAATCATAATCTGTGTACATGATGTAACAGCTATATAGTTATGTGCTATTGTGCGCTGCTGGTAACTCAGACTCTGACTCATCATACTCGCGGCACTAGTGACGTACACTCGGCTATCGATTCATTGTTTCAATTCAATTCAAGAATTGTTGATATATGTATATATGTATATAAAAATGAATTCCCTTTTCGCATTGTCATCGCATCACACCTGAACGGATGGACCCATTTTGAAAATTCTTTTTTTTGTTGTAATAGTTAATGTCAGCAGAAGGTTTTTATGAAAAGGAAAACCTCAAAAAAATCAGAACAAATAAGGGAAATATTGTTTTGATTCATACAAACTGCTAGTAGCTGCTGATGTCAAGCAAAACGAAGTTCGCCGGGTTGGTTAGTTCTATATAAATATTTAATATATGTTACAAACATCGATTGTTTTTAAAAAAAGGTAGGACAAGTGGTAAGCCAGTCACCTGATGTTAGTGATTACCGCTGCCCGGATGTCCGCAACGTCACGAGGGTCACGAGATCTTTTTTAGAAATTCTTAAGTCATATCCATCAAGCAATACCATTGTTGGTAACTAGTAATAAAAATCTTCAGTTATAAAATATCCTCAGATGCGCACAGTTAAGGATCGTCACCAATCGAGGAGATGAAACGACATGAAATTTTAAACTCTTAACATGACGTGTAGTGGTAAAAGCCCCTGGATCAGACCAATAACACCTCGAAGTATTTTCCAGAGAGAAGAATGTATTATTGGGTTAGTGCGTATGTTAAATTTATTTCAATATCTGTTATTTTATGTTTTGTAGTAAAATAATTATAGCTAATGTGTTTTACATAGAAGGTTTAAAAAAATATTATTTTGTTAGACTAGAAAAACAAACGGACAAATTTCCTGAAGGAGATAACTATCGCCTAAATGCACAAGAAATGTTAGTAGTCGATTGTGAATTATAAACTAGGATTTGAAGCCTTTGCGTGATTATGCTAGCTGATCTACTATCCAAAACCGAAATCCGACAATGATGAACATTTATTTCATTGGGTCCGAAACAGTTAAAAGCGTTGATACAAAAACCAGACGAGTTATAGCAAAACTCTACCTTCCTCTTACACACCTTGTCACATTGTTATTGAAAATGTATGATTTTGACGTGACAACGTCTTATAATTCGATGGAGCCGGCTGCATGCACCAAAAATCATGACTCATGCGGCGTTACCTCGTTCTGAGGCGTGCCATTCATGCCTTGAAATGCAAGCGAGAGTGCGGAACGAGAGACAAAGAGGCACAAGAGGTCTCCGTTCTTATGACGTTGTCACGTTCAACTATCGTCAATAAACCGACTTTACAGACAGCCGTTTTTTTTGGAGCTGTTTGGTAAGAACTAAAAAATTAAATTTGGTTTATAAAACACACAGGTAACGTGTGTTGCTAAATATAAAAGATATTTTATAAATAAAACAACACTACTGTCTATCGATGCACGTCAAAAGCGGTAACTATTCCCACCATAATCACTGAGTCACCTTTTGTTGAAAAAACTGTTGTAGAAATGTTGACATAATACCGGACGATCAAAGTCTTTATTAAGACATAATAAATAGGACTTGGAGTTGTCATTGGACACAAATAACGTATTATTATCAAGAAATTGCAGATATTTTTCCGTCCTAACGATATTAAGTGAAAAATGCTCTGTGTTAAAATACCGCATTTAAAGTTATTTTAGCGACGACTTATTATTTTCCTTGTTCTGTAATTGTAGGAGGGTGCTATATACCTACCCCTAATTGTAGGGATTTTTAATTTTAAAGTAATTCTTTGTATGAAGTTTGTGATTATTTAGTGGCTGTTATTTTTATTACTGGTAAAAAGTTTAGATTTTATTGTATTTACTTCAACACTACCTTTAGCGTAACAATAAATTTTGGAAAGACGCTATGGCACTTGTAAATTATTTTTTGGAATTATGAAGGGATACGATAGCCCCATTACCTTTTCATTTAATAGTTAATTAGTTTAGTGGATTATTCCACTGGAGTAATCAGTTAGATTAGATAATAAATGGAACCTTGTTTGGCATTGAGCTTATCATTTCATTCAAACATGATTAAAATGTAAAAAGATCAGAGCATTACTTTTCAGAAAAAAAACACTCTTTTACTGTTTTAACTGGCATTCAGTGTGCGGCGATGCGGATTAAAACTTTGAAATATCGCCGCACAGAGATGTGGTGGCAGTGTGGTAGGTATACATACTGTTCGGTTTCTTCACTTCAGAGAGTATCGAATATATTTTTTTGCAATATAAAGTCAAAATCCGCATACGTAGTGTGATAACTGACTTACGAACGTATTTGTCATTTTAATAATCAAGTTTGGTGATCTGTTATATTTAGGATACTTTGTATAAAGAATTCTGATATTTTATAATTTCGAGTATTAGCTTACAACGGTATGTTATGTAGCGTGTGATTTAATAAATAATTCATAGGATTGTCGATATCGATAGGAGCTGCGCTATTCGGCAAAGGGTGACCAAAGTCATGTCGCCACGGTAATAAGGGGCGTTACTTCGCTAGGGCTGGCACTTGAGTTATTTATTTTTTATCGACCACTTCACGTGACTTCGCCTGCGCTAGTTCTGATTTGTTTGTTTTTTATATTCATACATTATAAGCCGAATAGGTATACAACTTTTCAATTAATTTCCCCGTGTTGGTCCGGTTTCTCTGCCAACTTCTTGTCTGAAATGCTGAAAGAGACAGCCATAGCATTAATGGGTTATTACCAACAAGACAACTAGTGATAGAGTTTTTTTGGCGCCATCGAGAGTAAAGATCGTCAAAGTTTTCTCATAACTATTGAATTTCGTGTTTTAATTGAGTAAAATTAGTCCATTTTAGTGGCATTATGTACATTTTTATTCAGTGAAAGTGCACAAATGATATAATCGTGGAGAAATTAGCGTATCGTGTATTTTCTCGTTGCTGCCAAATTTCATTATATGAGCTTGAGTAATGAGGCCACGGCTTTACCCAAGACCCTGACATGACTTAGTGACGACTTATGAGTAATTATAATTTAATGCCAATTTTCGTAAATTTCATGAAAAGTGATGCAAATTTCTACTTGACTAATGGTAAAATGCTAATGCGAATGCCAAATCCTAAAAAAAGAAAGAAAGAAGAAGTAATGATAGACTGCTGTGCTAGCAGCAACTAGTACGGATAGGTATACTATGGTACGGATACCTACGATATCTATGGGTCTCGGTTGATTTTTACCATCAGAAAAGCCGCGTAATTGTTTTTTGTCTTATCCCATAAAAGCAGAGTTCGGAAACTAAATTAGAAACACTTTCTCTATCTAGTATTACTTTGAAAAGTTAATTTATACCTCAAATCGATCTACACTTTTCCATTTTGAGTTGGCAACTGAGATACATGATCAGCACCCTGGTATCATTTCAAAATGTTGCTGATTCTCTCTTATTTACTTATCTCGCTTTCAGTCAAAAACTTTGTTAATTGACATCACAAACCCCTCTGAAAAAGAAGCTGATAAACGAGAGAGAGAGAAAGAGTCAAGGCAGTAGTTGGAAATGACATCACGTCTGTGTAACCTCCAGTAGTAATATTGATTCATGGGTCAACTGGTTTGTAATACTTGTAGGTAGTAAAAGTAATGTATCTTCAAGCCTATAACCCCGAAGGGTTAGGCAGAGGTACAAGCAGGACACCAACGACTACCTAGAGGTACTAAAACCCACTGTGATATATGGTAAGTCTATTGGCAACCGGGCACATATCCAATCCCGGGCTACGTTATTTTTAGTAGAAAATTTAAAATGTTCATTATCTAATATTTTTTTTACGACTCGGGGACGCGAGTTCTCAAGAAGTCAAGTCCGACGACCGCTAGACCACAGAGGCGTTTAATACTTATAGTAGCTGGTTTGTTCCTATATATTTAATTATTATATTATTATTATATCTACAAATATTTTCTTAGCCCTAAACCGAACTGCGATGGAATATATTTTGTATGAATAGAATGTCCACTTGCACCTTCTGAAACAATCATATACAGGATTATAAACTGTAACGACATTTGTACAAGAATCAAAATCCTAACAACTATTTTGACAAATCACATACTATTATACTTCTCTGACCGTATTTACGGGATACCTCATTGTCCAGTTCTTTATAAACTACACAAGCCTAAGAAAACAGTAATTTGGAATGTATATCAAAAACATAAAGTTCATTTACAGTTTCTGTATTAAAAAGATACGTCGTTTTGGTTTTGTATTTAAAATATATCAATGTTGAATATCAATGTTAGAACATCTATCGTAGATGTGACTACGTATCTCAGATTGCGGATTAGTATAGAGTGCTGTACATACCATTGTACTTTAATATTAATACAAATAAATTTGAAGTTCCCCGTGTTGGTCCGGGCTCCTTTACAGAATAGACCATCTACCTTCCTGCCAGGCAGCTCGTAAAAGGCGAGTAAAGGCTCACCGTCACTAACACCGTGACATCTGACTAGGTGGTAGAGTTTCGCAGCGACTCGCCCGGATTCGTACCACCGCCTTTCCTATTTCTGCCGCCTTGACGTCATGACGTGTTCCGGTTCGGAGGGTAAGGTAGCCGGTAAACTTACTTTTGCTCGAGGCCTAACATCCTGGCTTCAGGTTGCCAACGCACCATTACCACCTTTGGTGTCTCTAGGCGGCGTGAATTTCTTACCATCAGAAAATCCGTCTGCTTGTTTGCTTTCCAGTATCATAAAAAATCATTTTTACTTACTAGAACATAATACTTATTCATAATATCTTATTGCTTTTTTGTATAGAAGGCAAACAAGCAGACGGATTTCTTGATGGTTGTGAAAAGCAATTGCATATCACTATATAATATTCTGTGAATAATACGTAACGGTACTTAGCTACTTAGTAACTTAGCGGACACGGGATACTAAGTATATTGAATAAATTCAAGGCACACATTGGTTGAAATTAATTATGTGAAAACAAATTATCGGATTTGTTTTTGTTTGATGAAATTCAATTATTTTATTAGGATTTTTCTTTTGGATTGATTTTAACTCAACAAAATAATCATATTGCATTTTTTAAGCTTGCTTGTCGTGCCAAAATATCGAATATATTATGTTATAGATTTACCTGGGTTTTAAGTTAAACGATACATTTACTTTCTTCAAATTCTAAAACATATATATCTATTACTACATTTTACAATAATTAATTTTGTGTAAAATAAGAAAACTTAATTACTATTGAAATAATTTTGTATATTAAGTAATTTTATTGTTTATTGCCATTCGAGCATACTCTAAACAAAACACATGTTCTTAAATGTTAAGTCACTGGATGTAATTTAGGAATTGTTTGTGGGAGACGCTTGATGACGTAGTTATGGAGATGTAATCCTCGTTTGTTGACTCCTGGAGAAATACCTCTAATTAGTGCTGCCATGTGAGGAGCTGGTTGAGGAGATGGTGCTGGCGATCAAATGAATGCGAATTGGTTAGGTGACATGGATGAGTTGTGTACATGAAAATACGAGTTCCAAGTCACACAAGATTTACATTGAATTGAAAAAAAAGTTATTAACGTATGTATGAGACAAAGCTATCGTTTGCTAATGGACTGATCTATTAATTTATAGTTTTTAGATCGTTAGATTAGTGCAGTCAGTGAGGCTTTGTTGTATATTCCGTAGTAATCCAGAGCCATAATGACATCACTAGATATTGTCGTTTTCCAATATAAAGGGAGACTCGCCGGTAACCCGGTAACAAGAGGACTAAAATTTAAACCTCGGACTGAGAACCTGTCACTGCCATATTTAATGTCTACAGGTGGTGTATATTTTAAACTTCCACTAAATTAAACTGTTTTGTTACTTCCTATAAACTCTGGGTGTGAAAAAATAGCAAAAATATTATTCTTGAACATAATCTTGTTAATGCTTGATAAAAGCTATAAAATATAAAAGTAAACAGTAGGAATATATTTTTTTCTTATCTGTGGTAGTGATATGTGTGTGTATCGTGCATGTGTGTGCGCTTTGCTTATGTCTGTGTTTTTTGAAATTTATCGGTTTTCATTTTTACCAATTTTATTAACATTAATAGCCCACGGGGATTTCTTGTTATTAACATGTACCCAGTACTTGCACTCAGTATATAATAACAATTAAACATTATAATATTATATGAATAATACGGATATTTATACATACATTAATAAAACGGAACCTTTAATCTATGTAGAAAACTTTGAATTTAAAGGTCAACACCATTTAATCTGCATATTTTGCGCATGAGTGAGACTTGGACATGCAAAAATTAATTAATTATAGGACAAAATAAGTTGAATATAGTGTTGACATGCCCAGATCAGAAGATAGCGACGCAAGGGACGACATTTGACATTACGAGCCCTCGGTCTGTCGCGTGTTCTGCCCCTGATCTGACCTTTGACATCTCAGGAACACTTCCAGCTTAGTCATACATGTTGTGATGGGAATAGTGCTTTAAATTTAAAAAAATTAACGCATTTGCGATAGCAATTTTTTATTCGTGTGTGTCAACATATTGTTCTCCAAACTTGAAAAAAGGAGGAGCTTCTCAATTCTACTGTATGTTTTTTTATCGATTTTTCATATGTTAGTTACGCAATTACTCGGCCAATAATCAACTTTTTTGGTTGGAATTTGATGGTTATTTTTTTAGAAAGATTGATGATTACGAGCAGGTCCCATATTTTTTTGAGTTATACGTTTTAGAAGTTATAATTATTAGTGCATATATTTTTATATATGGTGATATGTCTAATAAATAAGTGAAAAATTTATGCACTGTTAAGTGTAATTTAAAGACTACTTGAAAGATGTTGAAATAAATTATGTGGACCATTTGCTTACTTTTTAAGAAAGAATTATCACCTACCTACCTTATGAAAAAGTTGTTAGTTTTGCTGCGCTTAGTTATTATATGTCATGATTCCAAAGAAGGTGAAAGTATGTAAATAAAAAAAATGTCATTAATAAGAGTGAGCCGATAAAAATTATATTTTTTCCCTGTTATTTGTTTTTTTTGGCACTGTTTTTTTAATTAACAATGTAGATTAGTATTATTGTCTAAAACTAATAAATATACAGGGTTACTTTTAAAAGACCGGCCAAATTGAAGTACAAGGGAACTCCTAAAGGGAAAAGATGGAAGGGAAAGGAAGGCTTAAATTATAGTTCATTTTAAAAACTAATTGCCAAATCGTAATATTAAGTTTTATGAAGATTCATTTCGTAACGTAACTTCGTAACATTGTACCTAGTGCGAGTCATGACGTCACCTAAATAAATACCTAAATACCTCTTGGACAAGTCACACAAATTCAATCTAACCCCAGAATAAGCAAGTTAAATGCTTGTGTTATGGGTGCTAGTCAACGATACTAATACATAGAAATACTTAAATAGATACCAGAATAAATTTAATAAACACCCAGACCCGGAAATGCAGACATTTAATTGTTCATCACACAAATGCCCGCCCCCGGTGGGAATCGAACCCGAGCCTCGCGGTTGGTCGATGTAGTTAGGCATGTACGCTAACCACTCGACCAACGAGGCGGCCATAGTCAACTTGAGCATGCGATTTCGGTTGGCGTTTACGTTATAATTATGCATTTTGTATTTTGCATAGGATAAAAAATATGATTCGCATTTTTTCATTTTATTACTTCGTAATTGGAAAGTGTTATCGATTCCCAACCCCTCTCAAGATTTGGCTTATCCTTTAAATGTTACCCTCTAAAGTAACAAGCATTTAGGTAATTAACATATTCTGGATTTAAGTCAATTTATGCGAGACGCGCTGATATTATTCTTTATTACGTACAAAATAGATATATAAAAAATAAAAATTGAAACAAAGTAAAGCAAAATGTCAGTTTCTTGCATCCGAATAAAAAAATTTAATGGCACGAGTAATATCGAAGTCCCACCTCATCAAGGCAGAGAGAGAGCACGACGTGGTATTCTAAAAGTCGGATCAAACTTGCCATATGGACATGCTACAATCGACCTTGACAAAACATAAAAAGTTTTGACAGTTCGCCAGGTCTGTCTTAAATACAGTTTTCAAAACACACTCCTAATAAATATAGCTCCAGAGCACTTGTCTTTACACAGATTTTCCGTACAGCTCCGTCACATATTTTTTTCCGCTGCTGAGGTCTTCTACTTGACAATCGTTTAAGTTTTAAACGCTAGACTGAATATTGACCCTCTCCACTCCCGAAATTGCAAAAATAAATTAACTAAGCACCTTTTGTCACCTTTAACTGCCAAAATATAGAAAATTTACTGACCACACCAAAGTAAACCGATCGTACTATTGTCATACCCTCTCCAAGCACAGTCTCGAAATCACTTACATGCGAACATTACCACGTATTTTCACGCACGGTCATTTATAAAACATTTTACTTCTCCAAAAGAAATCCAGTATATGTCTTTTACAAAGTAGCTATCTAGTTACCCAACACTAAGACATTCCGAGGGAGAACAGAAGGCGTCGGATGCTCACAAATGTACAATGTTTTCACCGTCTTGGTCCGGCCTCCTTTGCAGAATAGACCATCTGCCTTACTGCCAGGCAGGTCGTAAATGGCGAGCATAGGCTTACCGTCACTAACACCTTGACAACGTACTAGGTGATAGAGTTTCGTAGTGACTCGCCCGGATTGGTACCAACGCCTTACCTATTCCTGCCACCATAACGTCCAATGCTTGATGTCGACGTGTTCAGGTTCGGAAGGTAAGGTAGCCGGTAAAATTACTTTTGCTCGTGGCCTAACATTCCAGTTTCTGGTTGGCAACGCACCATCACCGTCTTTGGTGTCTTTAGGCGGCGTAAATTACTTACCATCAAGAAATCCGTCTGCTTGTTTGCCTTCCATTATCATAAAAAAAATGTAAATCCTGTTATGATTATAAATAGACCATTTATTGATTTATTGGTTTTAATGGTAAAAATTTTGATTACATTTGTGTAGTATTTTTGTAGAATAGCAACAGATAGCCTGTAATAGGCAAACATACATAAAAAACATGTCCTTACCTCGACCTAACACAAGGGTTACGCTAAACATACGAGTATGTAATGGTTTTTATTTATGGTCAATTATGTCCTGCGAACGGACGGACGGACAAATATATGGGTTATTAGTCGTCGCATTCTTCCTTTGTAGGGGCTGCTTGGATTTAGTTGTCTTTACTTTTGAGCTATCACGCATAAAAATTACATGGAGTCGAAAACTTATTTTTGTTTTATGTTTTAAAAAAATAGTTTAGAAACTACAGATATCAAATGAAATGATTTAGTGAATAAGCAGTAATGTAAAATTAAAAAAAAATAAACTGTCAATTCAGTTTTTTAAGAAGCTTTAATTTTCATTAAATGTCGGCTTTCACATCTTTAATCCAGTTTAATATTGCTGTCATTAAGTAAATGTTTTAGTCGTCAAGAATGTATATTTCTATAAAAACTAGCCGAACCGGCGAATTTCGCATTGCCTGACATTAAGAACTATTAACAGTTTGTATGAATTAAGACGTTGTTTTTCCTATTTCTCTTTTCATGGCTTTTCTATTTTAAGAATGTTCTTCTCACAATAACCCACACAACAAAAACAGAATTTTTAAATATAAAGTATCTTCAAATTAATTTTTAAATATATAACAAAGAAAACTTACGCATTATGGTTCTTTTGGTGGTAAGATACAAATGTAGGCCGCAAATCCTATTGATGTTAATAACACTTATTAATGACTGTACGAGTTTGGAGTTTTTCGTCTACACGGTAGCTTTAAAACACAAACGTTATAGCGACAAGAATAGATAATTACAGTACACTGGTTGCACAATACTTTCACAATTTTTGAGTTGGTACCATTCAGATAACCAAACTAAAATACTCCATACCTTTCGCTGTGCTATGCTAAAAGAGATAACACTTGGTTCTAAATAACTTAGCAACATTGTCATCAGCATAAAGGTAACATAATGTCCAAAAGAAACCATGTCGCATTTTATAGGCCTAGATTCATAAATTGTATAGTTTATTACCTAGAAATAATGCGTTCATTACCGGCTATTCTCAAATGCAGGGGTATTTGTTTATGGGTCAAGAAAGAATTACTGTGTGAAAGGAGATAAAGGGTTACTTACTGAAGGGTTACCTCAATGGGATTGTACATGAACCTTGTAACAATAACCGTGTTGATGTATTGTTTTGTTATTAAGATAGTAGCTTTTTTTGTATCTTAGGAAAAATTATTGCTTTTTATTTTTGATTGCAAACAGGCAAAAAGTGAAAAATGCGAAATGATGTGGTATCTTCATGTTAAAAAATCACCTCATGTATAGAATAGAGAAATAGTATGAATACTGTGTTGCGAAGAGGTTGTGAATTTAATCATCTAGTTCATAACGAGGCCTACAACAATATTGAAGTAAATTGTTATATGTATCATTGCATTTTTAATGTTGTTGTTCTATCATTGTTTCAAAATAAAGGTTTTTGAAAACAATTTAAAGACATGTTTGATAAATAGTCATAGATGAACAAGCAAACTGATTTCTACGATAATAACTATTGTAAGCACAGTGAAACTATAAAAACCGACTCCAACAATTTCATTAAGTACCACGTCGCCATTTCATCTGTTTTATATCATCAATAACTTTAATTTCATCAATATACTAATAGTATTTTTTTAGTTATACTTAATAAATTTTAGTTTATGTTGACAACCTCAAGAATGATATACGATTTTTTTGCGTTATTAAGTATAATTTGAAAGCCACTATTTGGATCTTATTATTAAAATTATTACGGGACCACCTCGGAATCATGATATATAAATATAGAAATCTAAAAAAAAACATCACAATCAGTTGTTTACTAGCCGAGTGATCTGATAGCAAACATACAGAAAACATACAGACGAATCAAGACCCCTCCTCCTTTTTTAAAGTCGGGTGAAAACAGGTGCTACCTATGAACACAAAAAATATTCGTGGTGGGGTGTAAAGCTCTAGGGTATATAATAGTCTACCCTATCTTCCTGAACTCGGCCTTACGTTAAGTCATGTCTCTAGGAAGTATAGGGCCAATTCTGTTCAGTTTTGTAGGACTCTACCAGATAAGCTGACTAAAGCACTAGGTACTAGGTCTTGTAGAATAATGCAGAAATCTTAAATACTTAATTATTTTACTAGCGATGATCGCCGTCAGATCATTAAATATAAGAAAAATAAAGCAGGAGTAACTTTTATTAGTTTATGCGTGATAGAAGCATCAATTTCGCACAATTACATACACATACATACATACATATCTTCACGCCAAGTCCCTTACGGGGTAGGCAGAGAGTATCGAGTGCCAGACCTCACGATCCTGACAAACCTGTCTTGCTTCCT
>NJDC01003545.1:88591-100218 GCA_002245475.1 Calephelis virginiensis
CCCAAAAGTACAGCATCATCTGCATAAAGCAGGCAGTTCACCACTTGGTCACCCATACGCATTCCCACATTCAATGATCTTATCCTTTGAAGACATTTGTCCAAATATAATATCGCACAATTAAAGGTCAAAATCAGAGACTAAAAGCCATATTAATGTCAGAGCGGCATATTTTGTTTTAATGGCAGGTTTATATCGTAGGTATTTCATGATTCATGATGATATATTTAGGAGTCAATGCATTGATCAAGATGCTTAACGTGTAAAGCTGAGAATGACAACGAACTGTTACAGCCATTGCTGATTGTAGGCTATGTGTGTTTCTTAACATCAGAAGATTCCTCTGATTATTTGACTTCCAAGCCCATAAAAATTCTGTTTTTTCTATCGTGTACTATTACCGTCTTGTTTCGTTTTAAATCACAAAAAAATAAAACGAAGGATAAAGGAAACAATGTAAATGTGAATGAACTCAAGAATATTCCTTAGATAAATTTTTAAGATTAAATAAAACTCGCCAAACTTTTGCTGGAGCTCCACAATTGGCTTTTCTTTGGCGATTTGCGACATCATAAAAGGAAATGGTCAAACCAATTGCTGATACATACAAATAGGGAATATTGTACGACACTTTCCTGTTAAAATAGACGTCGAATCACGTCAGCGCACTGAGCCAACCGTTAAAGGAAAATTTAATTTACTTTTTAGTACGGCGATATAAAATACAGTAAAAGAAAACTAAACGAGTATGGATATAAAGAAAGAAATAAAGCTTGAAGCAGTTGGAGCTAAAGCAGGTAGATAGTTGAAAGTAATTATTACTATGTTTAATAAAATTGCAACAGTGTTGATTAAACCGGTTTTGGTTTTTAGTGACCCTTTTGTAAGTGACAAATGTGAAAGAATCAAACAATGACTAAACTGGAAGTACATTTTAATAACCTTGTTTACATATCACAATTTAATTTTAGGGGCAATTTCGATGAGAATTTTTTCAATAAAAGTAATTTGTTTCAACACGTCTTGAAAACAACTTTGTTTGTTACAGTCTTTTGGAATTAGAATCAGTCTTTTAGAATTAATTGGTGACTAGGGTCGTTTTATCGATTTCACACCCACTAAAGACGGAATTTTGGAAATTCAATCCCTAAAGGGGTGAAATAGGGGTTGTAAGTTTGTATGGAAGACCGTCATTTTTTAAGTTAAAACTTGAAACTTTATTTTTGGACTACTTACTAAAAATTAGTAGATACATATTTAGGCGTTTCTGGTAATTATACTCCTAAGGGGGTAAAATAGTGGTGGAAAGTTTATGTAAAAGGCCTTATTAATGGGAATATTAATCAGTAAATATATTAACTGCCACGTGAGCAAAGCCACGGGTAACAGCAAGTTATAATCACATCTTTGTTATAAAATAATAACAAATTTGAATTCTGAGATGTATTAACATACGAAAAATATTGTAGCTTTTGTAACCAACGATTATTTACTTAGTTTTCATAACATTAGTAATAAAAATTTGCATTAATGAATTTGAAAAAACGTACTGTAATTTCTTAAAATCTTTTACTAATTTCATCTTGGAAATGTATAAAAAATGTGTTTGATTGTAAAAATAGTTTTTTCTAATAAATGTTTTTTTCTAGCTTAGCAAACTCTAAGATGTCATACTAAGAGAAGTACTGCTCGAGTGGAAAAGCTATAAATAATCACAAACATTAATTATGTGAACCCCATTGCTTGCTCCGATCCAGATTTAAAATGTAAAAACACAACTAACAAAAGGGCATCCGTTACAATAATTAAGTATCTTATTTCACACCTCTTCGTACATTTAACGACCTTTAATATCTTTAGAACAACAATGATAACACATCATTATTTTCAAAATGGCCAAATGATGACCATGAATAAATAAAGATAAGGTCTCGAATGGGGTCGCGTCTGGTAACAATGAATACAATAGAGGTGTACTTCAAGAAGGTTATTAGGACTGCTTCTATATTAATTATACGTGACGGAATCGTATCACAATATGTCACAGGATTGATGTGTGAAATAAAATAATAATGATTCAGAATAAAATTGGAACATTCATAGCTTAGACAAGCTAGGAAGGGAGAGAATAAAGAGCAATCTTCGATTGAAATATTGGTTTACCTTATTCTTCTGTGAATTTCTCTAATGTAGCAAATATAACACACTCAATAAAAAGAAATATTATCTGATAATTATTGTATATACTATGTTGTAAGTGAAAATAAAACGTTTTTGACTCATGACTGTTCGTTTAACTTTAGTTTTTTAAGCTAAAAAAGCAGACGTATTACTTACTAAATGATAAGACATTATTTTTCCTTTAGATATTAACATTATAAGATCACTAAATATGTTAATGGACCTTTGATAACCCGAAGCTGAAGTGGTGAACCTATTGCAAGAATAAAATTGTCCGATATTCTGACGTCCGTAATAGAATACAACAGGTTGGTCTTTAAATTAAATCCATATCTAAAATCTATATATTAAAACGTGATGCCAAAACTTTGGACCCCATTTTACGAAAATTGCGCGGACGCAGGAGCATAAAATTTTGCACACTTACTGTCTTATTAATAAACGCGGCGTAAATTACTCCAAGTTTTAACCATGGATTGTAGTCCTTATTACAATGTGATACAGACTATAATATCAACCTAATTTTACACCGACCTTAGTCCATGTTTATTAATAAAACGGTTATAGTTTATGTGTAGGAGAAGTGCAGAACATTAATATTTTTCAATAAAAATGGTTATAAAGTACATTAAATCAAAAAATAAAACATTACCAACACACATTTGACACACACAAACTAATATATTGATGATAACGATAAAAGATCACAGATGGTGCACTAAAAAGTTTGGAAACAAACAAGTATTGAGAAATGAAGATGGCGTTCTTATCAACAAGATATTAAAATTTATTATGGTCGAATTTCAACCAATGGGCGTCCACTAGTTTAATTAAATTGTTAACACCTACACTAAAACGGCTCACTTGCACAGATAAACCTCTATAGGTTTCCGTGTTAATTTTTATAAAACAACAAATGTTTTTGCTGTGATTGGAAATTGTTAAATATACAAATCCAAAAATAACAGTAGCAAGCATTAACATAAGGACAGTAGTTATAGGTGAGATCGTGTTACCAATTTAGAAGATGTGTTGAAAATTCTACACCCTGTCATGGTCACGTTGTTTTAATAATAGTCTATATTTGGGTGATAATCAAATTTTTTGTTCTTTTCGACATGACAAAACGTCCACGTGAATAATATTGAACAAATCTACAACTTAATAGTAAACTCTATTTTTAAAAATTAAACTAGATTGCTACCTAGCTGGTAGCGTTGATTTTTGGATAAAGTAGTACATATTTATGTTTATTTTTATTTTTATTTGGTCACACCTCTTGTTGTTGCCATACAAAATATTTTGTCCTCATTAGATAGTCTGTAACAAAAACAGACTGACAAAAAACATCCAAAGGATATTTTTCGATTCTAAGCTATTTAATAAATTAGACATAGTAATGATTATTTGTATTATATATTATTAATACGGATCGCATAATAATTAAATTATTTCCAATCGATAAGTGTTTGTCCACAATACTTACCTTTTTTGTTATTCTTTTTTATTACATCAGTAACTAGCAGATATTTTTCCTTGCCACTGGCAACATTCCGAATTTAAGACCATAGACCATTACGGTATTTGTAGCAGCAATCGGCCATTTTGTCGGGAAACGTCATTTGAACCCGTTCATTTTTGAATCACGTCACGGTTTTTTCAACATTAAAGTGCTCATTTTTGTGATTAATCAGTTTATTCCAAGGTAAGTTTGAATCTCAACATTTTACTCATTCATACAACGGTTTGTTATTATTAATATAAACAGCATACATAATTTTAACCTTAGATATGTATTTGCTGTTTAACATTAAGATAGGTGAATCAACATGCGTTTATTTTTATTTTCGTTACAATTTGTAACGTTTTTTTTGGTAACGTAACAAAAATGACATCCAGTCAACGGTCCGCAGCCCATATCGGGTGTCTAAAAAAAGTCCGCTCAATGGTCCCGACCCGATTTGGGCCTCGACTGCCGCGCTCCATTCTTAATTCCAGTTTGTTCAAGTAAACTTCGTGTATCCAAACGATTTTTTTTAGTCTGTAGCAGAATAAACAATCTGTCATATTAAAAAGTTTGAAGTATGTCAACATTGTAAAAAAAATTTCAGAACGAGTTGAGTTGGCATGATTTATTCATCCGTTGCGCCGTTTTCCGAGTATGTGGTCAGTTTGTGACTTGAAAACAAAAAGTGATGTGAAAATATGTTAGTTAAGTGTTAAAATTATATTTTGGTAAGTGGTAAACAATTTTATAAAACACTACACATCATTTAACTAGTTTTACATAAAATTTAGCGATATTTAAGTCGGTCATGTATGTATGTATGTACTTGTGACGTAACGGCCCACTCGATTTTAACTATTTCTAATTATATAATAAATTATTCTTGTAAATAACATTTGTAATATGTTTATATGACATATCTACAGATAAAACATATAAGTTTTATGAGTGTCTTCCACTAAATACTCCATAATAAGAGATAATAAGAGATTAAATAGCACGTGACACTTTTTCGAACATGCAAGAATTTAATTCTATAGAGCTTGTGCTGTAAAATATTTGCATGGACATTGTTGTTTTTGTAATTGCATTCTGTTAAACGTTTCATGTTCTTTCGAATAAAGTATACAGAAGGTAAATAAAACACGTTTGTTTTTAATAAGAAATGTTTTTCTTGGGAAAATTGGGAAAAAACACGGAAAGTTTTTTCACATTTTGTTTGTTGCAAATGGTTTTGAGGTAAAACATACACATTTTTACGTGATTACGTAGCTTAATTCTCAAGGATTCTAAAAATATATACATTTATATGTTTTTAATACATAAATCGAAAGATATCATCGTTATTCGCCAATTTTATTTTGCCGCCATTTTTCGCCAAACGTGCGATCGGGCGGGAAAATCGCTTTTGATTTTGGACTGTTGACCGGATAACAAAAACCGCTAAAGGTAATTTCAAAAGGTTAGTGTCTTTAACTTTTGTCTGTTTGTCTGTCTGTCTTTTTCCTAGCCGCCAATCACTCTCAATCTACTGAACCGATCGTGACCAAATTAGGGTAGCAGACCTATTCTATGTTTTGATGACGTTATCTGGTTTACCTACTGAAGGAGGTCTCATGGGAGAGTGAAAAAAGGCGAAATGAAAACTGAAATACAATTCAGACATGCGCACATTTTTGCTTGATAAGTTGTACTTATTACTTATTGTTACGTAAATGTTTCCAGTTCATAAGTTTTACAGTTTAGAAGTAATAAATATAAAACTAAGTGTAAGTAGTCCAATTAATACTTGTACACCCACAACACAAGCATATAATAAGCTTACTTTGGAGTTAGATTCAATTTGTGTTACTTGTTCAGATATATTTTATTTATCTTACATACACATACACACATATCTTCAAGTCAAGCTCTATCGAGTTAAGCAGAGAGTATCAAGTCCTTAGCACGGTAGGCAGACAGAATCGAGTGCCAGGTATCAAGATTCTCACATACCTAATTCGGTATTGTATTGTTATCTTACGTACACATACATATCTTCACGCCAAGTCATTTTGGTGGGCTATGTAGAGAGTATTGAGTGAAAAGTTACACGATTCTTACAGAGCTGGTTAGGTCATCATAAGTTGACTTTAGACTTTATTTGAACTCCCAACCGTACTAAATTTTTTAAACAAAGTGGCTAACTAGGAATGGTAGCAAGAGTAAACATTTGAGTGAGGACTTAAGTCTTATTCATCTTTAATTTAAAATAAGATTTAGAAAAACAGTTTATTTTTTCTCATACAAACTGTTAATAGGTTTCAGACGTAACAAAGTTGGCCGGGTAAGCTAGTCAAAAATAAAAAAAAATATTTGCTAATATGTAGGAAATGGCACGCAAATCCGCTGAAAGATAGAGAATGTACAGAGAGCGTTTCAAACGGGATAATCCCGAAAAATATGAAGAATAAAAAAATTTCCCCGTGTTGGTCCGGGCTCCTTTGTAGAATAGACCATCCGCCTTCCTTGCCAGGCAGCTTGTGAAAGGCGAGCATAGGCTCACCGTCACTAGCACCGTCACATCTGACTAGGTGGTAGAGTTTAGCAGCGACTCGTCCGAATTGGTACCGCTGCCTTACCTATTCCTGCCGCCATAACGTCATGACGTGTTACGGTTCGGAGGGTAAGGTAGCCGGTAAACTTACTTTTCGAGGCCTAGCATCCCGGCCTCAGGTTGGCAACGTACCATTGCCATCTTTGGTGTCTCTAGGCGGCGTAAATTTCTTAACATCAGGAAATCCGTCTGCTTGTTTGCCTACCAATATCATAAAAAAAATCTAATAAAAGTATTATAAAACTGTGTTTAAAATTTGTCGCATGTGCATGAAACCTAATAGTTCCTTTTTGTTACGTTTTTGGTTACGCAGTTCCATTTTGTGATAATATTCAATTTTGTTTCCGTTTTGTTAAGATACAAAAATTTTGAATATCACCCATCTATTAGATAGACCATTCTTATATCCTAAAAACAAATAACTAGTTACTAATAATAGTTTTAATGTCAAATCTGTCTGTCTATTACACTTTCAATGCTAAGCACCATGTAGGGTTTTAAGAAGTTTTGTTAAAAAAAATTCGATTAAAGTCCCGGGTTGAACGAAGGCAATTTTTTCAAAAAAAATCGGTTTCTCCGTCATTTATGAGCCAATGTTTTTATTTAAAATGTCGTTTTTAGGGTGGTAGTTTATAAGTCTGGTCGTCAAATATAATAGGAACCCAGACAAATCGAGGACAAGGCTCAACATTTACGTGCACTTAGACGACATGATTATTGAACGAACGGTTTCAATGTTTCATTGCGCCTAAATTATTTTGTTCTTATATAAAAGTCGTAAAGTAGTTTAATTTATGTGGTCTCATAGCTTAGGGAACAAATTACCTGTGACATAATGGGTCGGACTTCTTTAATGGTTCTGTTTTATGTCATTCGGTAACGGAACCGCAAAACTTGTAACTTAATCATCAAAAAGTTTATTAGACTGTTCTCATGACAATAGTAGCCAAAAACTAAGTTAAGCCAATACAAAAATAGAACACAAATTTTCTCAAGACTCTCAGTGAACAAAAAATACTGAATAGATTTGATGTCAAGATCATTTAAATCTCGATTCAATTCAAAATGAAGATGAATATTTAAATCCTATAGTTAAGAGGCATTCAAGCACCAAATATTTGACAAACCACCATCCAGATGACTCATCTCTACTAAGTACACAATCCTAATTCTTTAAGGTCCACAAACTTACAAAGAGAAAGAAGCACGTTCGTATAAAGGGGCTATTACAAAGGACAACATGCCACTAGTTCACAGGTCATAAACGAATCCAAAATATGCATTGTGTGTGGTTCATTTTTTATCAAACAGGATTCAAACAATGAAAGTGACTACATCTTTTGAATTTAATATGGTTCATAAAAAATGAACGTTTTAGGAAACCATTTTGACGGCACAAGAATTGTTTATGTTATGGGTGATTATTTAAAATGGATCATTAATTTTCTGATAAGCCGGGATTTGATGAACTTTTTATGAAGCGATCTCACATTACCAGATTTTCTTGTGTTTTAAATAAATTTAGATCGCTTCTTAAAATGCTGGAAATTAAAACCTACTAGGTATAAAATTTTTCTTAAAAAGCCAATTTATATTCCTCTTAAATTAAATATAATTCTTCTATATTGCCAGGTATTGGCTGTTCCTAGATAGATAGATTCGTCACTTTTTGCTTTTATAATCTACCAAGTCATTTCAAGGCTAATCTGACCATCAGCTCTAAGAAACACAAAATATAACATCCACCAATTTCCTTTATTTTAGTTTACTTATAAATTATCTTAAGGATTTGATCTCATTTGTACCTGTTATACGTGCAATTGCTACTAAGAAAACTTTTTGTTGACCACTACAATTTTTCACACTAATTTCTTCCTCACTTTAGTCAACAAGATTATTTAAAATCATAAGTTTTTGTAGAGTTTTACGTACTTTATAACAATTTTTCTCAACCTTCTAATTTTCTTTCTGTGTATGCTTACCTGTGTACACAGGTTCACAGGTCCCTACTTCATTTTAGTTAGGACAAAAATTTAAATTAAAAACATTAAATTAAATAAATAAAAATCAAGACTAACTGTGGTAATCAATGTTTTTATTATATAATGAGCACTAGGTAGTAGGTACTAGTACATAAAAAGTTACTGCACAAAAGAATAGACATGCTTCATATAAAATATAGAAGAGGTCAAATAAATGGATGCATCTGCTGGTCCTAGGATGTTGCGATAGATGTGTAGCGTGATGACTCGTGAAGATCACATTAAAAACGCTCACTAAAATGTTGATAAAAAGTTCTATGATATAACATTACGCATTGCACACAAAAGCATCCTTATATACACGTAAATAAAATCTCCTATACACATACACCATCAGGTAAGCATTGATAGAAAAAAAAAGGTTTCGCATTTAATTAACAACTCCGAATGTTCAAAAAAAATTCCGCGAAGTTGGTAAAAGTTAAAAAGGTAACTAAGCTGAATACAAAAAAGCAAAGGGTGCATGAGATTCTGTATTGTATTTCAAAAACAGATTCTAAACAAAATAATTTGTTACCCTTTTAGATTTTTTTTAAAATTAAAATAAGACCTAAAAGAAACGTTCAATTCACCTTCCACAATCATCGTTTTAACACCACATTGAAAACATCCTTTACCGCAGGACTTTAGAATAAAAAACAAGTTATAGCAAAATATATTTTTGTGCTTTTCGATGGATTTTATTTACAAAATAAACTCTAGATTATTCACATATAAGACTATTTTCGTCTATACATTGTAAAATATTTTACGAAAATTTTAAACGTTTACAAAATATTCAGAGGAAATTATCCCATATAAGACCACCTTGCAATTTTTGTGATCAACAAACCGTGCTGGACAATGGTCTCTGAAAATATATAAAATATTTTAAGCTAAAATGATAACTATCCTGCTACAATAGATATCAAAATCGTGTGATAACATTTATCATTTTATAACACATTGAGTTTTTCCCTCACATATTTGTTTCTTTCCCATATAAAGATAGCAATAAGCTTCTGAAAAGAATATTATTTATGAGGAAGAAGAAAGGAGCTAATATTAGCCAAGTAAAATTTCCTTCGTGCTTGTACAGATGTCGACATAAATTTCCTTTGCGGAATACTCACTAATGGTAGCTGTTGTGTGTTTGTCGTAGAATGCTTTTACAGATTTCGAAAAGATTTATTTAAGTTATTTGAAGAAAATGTAGTTAGTTTGTATTAGAAGATTAAACGATTTCGCGATCAAGCAAAATGAAACCAGGAACAAATAAAACCATTAATCTTGGAAGTAAATTCACATCTAACGTCTACGTTTGCGTAGGGAGTCGACGACCTCATCACCAGTTAGGCTAGTAACGTGGGTAATAGATTGCTGATTGATTAGTACCAGTGTCTACCTTTTCCAGGCACTATAACATCAATAATCGCAACTATCCTTTTTTTATTCAAGGCTACCCAGATAGTGTTATACTCTTAACAACCAAGACTCAAGTTAATACTACATCTTTAACATATTTGGTGACCATAAGCTCCATGTATTGCTTGCTATCAATAAATAATAAGATAATATAACCGAACGGACTACACGAACTGATTTAATACCAAAGTAAGCAAATTACCTATCTAGTTGTGTTCAGGGTGTTAGACGATACTAATTTACAGAAATATATGTAACGATTTAAAATAAATTTGAATATGTGGGTGTATTTAAATTTGAATATATGGGTCTCAGAGATCCAGACCTTTAAGTTCATTCCACAAATTCTAATAATAATCGACTCCAAGTCGGATCGTGGATTGCCGACGAACCAATCGTGGATGGATAAACCCTGGACCAAAAAATGAATATAAGAGTCTTAAAGCTGTTTTTAAAAAAAACATATTTTTGCAGTTACGACACTCATCAAATATATCCATTTTTTCCAAAGGATTAAAAACTTACAAAGTATAGACGGGATTGGTATACTGGTAAAAGTGCCAGTATAAATACCACTATGTGTTTTGTCGTATCCCACTCAAGAAACTGGAGCTTGGTTGTACAACTAGTTGTAAACATACTTACGTAAAAATTGTGGACAGTCCGATTTCAAGTTTCCTACGCCTAAGGGCGACATCTAACTTAGACACCAAATACGTCTGTCTACCTATGTTTATCCAATCAATGTGTCTAACAAGAACTAGCTAGACACAGTGTATTACTATCACTTGTACTTTCCATATATTAATGAATTGTGCCCAAAATACAACCCCAAAAGCATCACAAGAAACACAGAAACAAATGTAGTAATTGAAAAAAGTACTAAAATGTATTATAAATCCCAATTTGCATTACATCATAACATTTGAAGCACGGTAACTGGGAATAAGCTCTAAAAGCTTTGATGAAACGTTGAAAGATAATGAAACCAGTGTGGCGGCGGGCGGAGTGCCCGTTTGATGGCCAAACCGCACGTTACACGACCACTAGTGTCACCGGACACACACCTAAAATTTAATTAACTGTTACGGCTGATTGGACATGTGCTTTATTACAATATTGTCAATATATGTCGGAATTGGCTACTTTCTTACGTGGCGGCGGCATACAGTGCATTATTTTATATAAACGAAATTTTAAAATAGTTAGCGATTCAACACAACTCCTAAGAATTCTCCTGCTGTTTGGATTAAATACCAATAAGTTAAGGTTTTCATTAATTGATATTTCAACATTTTAATCTACGACTGCAAGTAAAACAAATATCTGAATGTCTAATCATAATAAATGATGTCATATAAATTTAATTGGTCGATTCTGTGGTCTAGCGGTTCGGTTGTTCGACTTAACTGCATGAGGCCCCGGGTTCGATCCCCAGGTCCGACAACTAAAAGAAAATTGGGTTCTCCAATTTACTAATAAAGAAAAATTGGATATGTGCCCGGTTGGCAATAGGCTTTCACGCTCATATCCCTGAAAAGCTAGGCAGAGGCTCAACCAGGGAACCCACGACTAGCCGAAGATACTAAGTCCCACAACGTGATAGGTGGCAAGCCTATCGCCAACCGGGCACATATCCAATCCCGATCAAAGTTTTTTTAATAAAAAAATTGGAAAAACCCAATTTTCTTTTTGTTGCCCGTCCCGGGATTCGAGCCCGTCCCGGGATTCGATCCCGGGACCTCATGCATTTAAGTCCAACAACTGAACCCGACACTGGGAACGTGCCCGACAATAGCGCCACCTTGTAAACGCAAATTAAGGGGAATATGTCAAATAGAAGTAATTGCATTATGTATTTTTTAAAAAGTATCTTCACACCCATATCCCCGAAAAG
>NJDC01003547.1:0-27482 GCA_002245475.1 Calephelis virginiensis
CATACAAACAGAGAGGGTGGACCGAAGGTCGCCGGTACAGCTAGTCTTTTAAATAACAATCAATTGCTGTTCGTCAGTTTCGCTAAAACTCGAAAACAGCTGGACCGATTTGCCTAACCTTGATTTTGAATTATGTGTGAAAGTCCAGTAGTAAAAATCTGAATAAAAAGACTTTGTTTTCATTTATGACTTTTTATTAAAAATGGTTAGTTTAAAAAAATAGGACACTATGAAGTTGAATGATTCAAATCTATCAATGTTTAAAAAAACACAAGTTAGTAATTTGAATTGATAAAATGAAAATAAATCAAAAGAACATTTTCGAAGTTACAATTATTATCGCAGTTGAAAATTTGGGTGAACTTTGGCACTCCGATATTTAACAGATTGTGCGGTATTCAGGTCATAAATATTTGTAGTTTAAAAAATATAGACATCAAACTTTGAACGGAAATGGTTCAACTGATTTTGTAAGTAAAACCCACATTCTGGGTTTCACTTAAAAAATTGCTAAATGAGATTTAGAAAAAAGAATAAAAACCACACAGAGATTATTTGCTTACGTACTGTTAGTGGCTGTCGCCCGACAGCCAAAACAAAGTTTGATGGGTCAGCTAGTATAGGTAAGGTAATTAATACAACAAAGTAAGTTTAAAGTTAATAATACATTTCAAAAAACCTAAAATAACTGTATGAATACAAATCCATTACATATGCGTGATGTACACACAAAGCCCTGTAATTGGTTTGAAAACACGATGTCAACAGCAGCCACACCATACGAGGAAAAATAAGTAAATATTATTTTATTTTAACCAACTTTCAGAAAGGCATATTCGTATGTTAATCGGTTTCTTTGTAATTTCTGAACCGATTTTAAAAAACATTTTTAAGTATCTTCACGCCCATATTCCCGAAAAGGTAGGCAGAGGTACAACCAAGGCACCCACGACTAGCCGAAGACACTAAGTCCCACAGTGTGATAGGTGGCACGCCTATCGCCAACCGGGCACATTTCCAATCCCGACCAACATTGTTCTATTAGAAAATCGGGAAAAACATTTATTTAAATAAAAGAGTGTATATCCGAGATGTCGTACTGTCACCAAGTATCTAGACTTGAATAAAATATTATTTGTGTAAGTAGATGATTTACTTATGAAAATTGAAGTCAGTTTTTTGTAGTTTTACTGTGCTTAAATTATAATAGTTCTCTTTCTACAATCTATATCTTTCTATGCTTATAATAAATCTGTAGAAAAATAAATCTTGTACATTAAAGATATTTATAGTAAAAAGTGTGTGTGTACTTATGTACACGCGTTAGAAGTTAAACTTCTTCGGCGTAATAAGATAAAAATCTTTTTAAAAACTTAAATGTTATCTATAGCTAACTTCATAGCTAACTTCATCATGTCGGTTTTTCGTGACGGTGTGCGCGCGCATCGTAAAAATTTACCTTCATCACTTTTTCCTAACGCGCCAAAAGAAGTATAACTTCAAAATAGGTTGATGCGATTAAGAATGGGTAGCGGTACACATTTCTAGCATTGTTAGTTTTTTTTTCGTTTAACTGTCTGTATTCCGACCACTATAACACATAATCTACTTAATCGGTCGTAATGAAATTTTGCAAATTTGTGTTCGGAAGAAGATTACAGAATATCTTTCATTCCGCTCACTGAAGGGGTTCCCGTGGGAGAGGACTAAAAGCAAAATTAAATTGATCTATAATTTATTAACGCGTAGTCCGATATTGTTTATTCTTTTTTTGGTATTTAATCAATATGTACTTTAGATAACGCGCCGTAATTTATTTCAGATCACAAATGTTATAGTTAAGAAATCACCGACATACAAACAGTATAAAGTGACCAAATAACTTGAAATCCGGAATTTAGAGAAACATTTGAACGTACATGTATACATACAAGTCTTCACGCCAAGTAACCCCACAGAGAAGGCAGGAACCATCGAGTTCAAGTGAATGACGTTCGCCGGGTTTAAAATAAGATGAATACTTGATTTAGACAAAACGTGTCTTTAGATTAGCTTTCCATTCCACGCAAAAATTGTTACTATAGTGGAAAATGCGATTTTTTTTATTTCCAGCTTTATAATTGTGGAGCCTCTGACGACACAGAAACGTAGAAAAGTAAAAATTAACACGTTTTTCATCCAAAATAACAACAAGCCATTCTCGAATTCGATGTATGCATTGTTTTTATTTGTCCAGTTTTACTTTTGCTTAGATTTTGGTTTCGTTAACCATAAGTCTTTTAGAATGAGATTGATATTTAAAATGATTTTCGAAATGAATGATGTGATTTTCGTTTTGGTATATCTTTTGGTGGTGCAGAAAATATTCGCTTTTATAATATTATGATCTCTGGAGTATTATGCTATTGCTTTTATTTTGCTTTCTTGTAAGAATGACAAGACATTTAGTGCTTTTATAAAACGTATTCGTCTGATTGATAGCCAAATGTGTACGGACTGCTATTCATCAAAATGCAAGATCATTTGTTACACAGTTATTTATTTGCTTTTGCAGAGTACATTAAGTATTGCTTCGCGAACCATTTCTGATGTTTTTCAGTTCCAATTGGAATTTTTTTTTTACTATTTTTATTATCAGTGCCATAAAAAAATATATTTGTGTTTACTTTTACGTGTTATGTTCGTTACACTTACGTTTGAAAAGGCTTAAGTTAATGATTCAGGAAGACGTCTGCAGCATACTACATACTCAACATTTTTACAAGAATCTGGCGGATGCTTTTAGGAAAACTAAACGTGTTTTTGAAAGACTTGTAAGTATGATTTTATTTGGTTATTAATTTTACTGTAATTATGCAAATTATGATACAGTTATAGAAGACATAAATCTGTGCAATTAAGATATATAAAAAAACTGGAAATTGGCGATTAAAAAAGGAAGTAGAACACATTTTAAGCACTTTTAGAATATTTGTCTCATTAACGCCGAGGACACTTAACCAATCGTTACAAAGATTATCGGACGAGTACCTACGAAGGTAAGTAAAAATATGAAATATAAACTTTGCCTTAATTTATAAACGCGCTGTCTAATTTATTGTTTTTCTGTAGTATCACTTTACGAATTGTTCTTATTATTAAGTCGTGACATATTTTTTACTTCTGAAATGAAAAAAACGTGTTTTACCTTCCTTCCACAAGCCCTTGTGCATACAAGTCACCGTTTGATGTAAACCTGCAGCAAATTCTGACTTAAATCTTAAAAATATAAAAAAATCATTGATAAAATGTATATCCACTTTGGAATTATTATTTACGTTACGGTAAACAAAATTCGTTCTTTGTAGACCGAGTAGTTGTAATACAAAGGCAAAGAATTTTTGATGTAAGTATATTATTATAATCTTTCAAAGAGAGAAATGGCACAAATAATAGTTTCCACTCCAAAAGAAGCCGGGAGGTAAAAAATGGTCACAAATCACTTGCAATTTAAGTGACTACTATTTTCCTAACGTAGGAATTATGTTTCTTTTATAAGCTAACCTCAAAAAGGAATTGGTTACTAATTCGATTGTATGTTTATTTGTATGTGTATTACGCGACGACTAAGCAAACAACAACAAATTTTCATTTTTTTTTTATGATATTGAAAGGCAAACAAGCAGACGGATTTCCTGATGTTAAGAAATTCACGCCGCCTAGAGACACCAAAGGTGGTAATGGTGCGTTGCCAACCTGAGGCCGGGTTGTTAGGCCTCGAGCAAAAGTAAGTTTACCGGCTACCTTACCCGCCGAACCGGAACACGTCATGACGTTATGGCGGCAGGAATAGGTATGGCGGTGGTACCAATCCGGACGAGTCGCTGCTAAACTCTACCACCTAGTCAGATGTCACGGTGCTAATGACCTATGCTCGCCTTTTACGAGCTGCCTGGCGAGGAAGGCAGATAGTCTATTCTACAAAGGAGCCCGGACCACCACGGGGAAAAATTCTTTCTTTTTTTTAAAAGTTAGTCACTATCCCAATGAAGTCCCTGGTGTGGTAAAATTTCATTAAGATCTAAGTAGTGGTTTTTATATTATTCTTAAATAGCACACGTCCAGGCTTCACACAAATGATCAAATTATCAAATCTTTCCTCTTTAACATTTTTGTTTAGATGATATAACGACAGCAGCTCCACCTACCGGGTCCACATGTATTATTAAATCATACAGGAAACCCTCCAAATACCCATATTAAATTCAACCTAATTAGTTAAGCCGTTTCATAGTTGACATACTGACAGCAGCGCCACCTACCTTTACACGAAAGGGTCATGTTATGACTACCCCTTTTGTCCTGTTGCCCGGTTTCCCGTAAGAATGAAAAGTTAAAATCATCCTATATTTTGTAAGTATAATGTGGGCTTCTAATGGAGTAAGAATTTTTCAAATCGATCCAGTCGTTTCGTAACTGCATGACTGCCCGTCGTCTTTATGCGCGCAATACTCGATCATTATTTAGCTCTGTTGTTATTTCAAAACTGCGATATCTCCTAAGCTATTAATTTAATTGGACAATTTTGTTATAAATTAAATGGTTGTGATGAATCGAGTTTAAGTTTGGATTATGATAGCAAATAATGCATTATTTTAGAACAAAGTTCACAAGCGACGTATTCATCAAGAAATGTTATGCATATCCTCGTTGCCGCAAAATCTTTTATGACGAGTATGAGCAGTCAAGATCCCAATTGGGTAACTTGATTCAAAGTTAAACTTGACTAATGACAAATGTTAATGCCTATGTCTTAAAATTTAAAAAAAAACTGTATACTCTTCTTCGTATTTATTGCGTTTCCTAAACATTGAATGAAAAATGTGTATGCGTGCTGCTTAAGCCACAAAAACCCTAGCTGGTAAAGTAAGTAAGTAAGTTAGCTGCAAATTCAGTAAAGTTAAATGAATAAACATGATTATTCGTGTTGTTCCAGATAATGCAGAGTTTATGAAGACATTTATCAAGTACACTGAAGCAAGATCTTTTCAGCTTTATATCTATCACGTGGTTCCAATAAACTTAAAACTAGTTCTCTTGTTGATAGATTGTTTTATTAAATACTTTATCCTAATGTGTCAATATACATCATACATTTCAGTTCCACTTATTCTCTTGCATTGAAGTAAGTACTCTCATCTCGTTGGAGTAAACAATATTCCCGCTTACATAAAAAAAACATATATTTTTACGCCCGTATCTACGGATAGGTAGGTAAGGGTACAACCAGGTCACTCACGCTTAGCAAAATATACTTAGCCCCACAATGTGATAGGTGGAAAGCCCATCGTCGATAGGACACAAATTCAATCCTGGGCAATATCGTTTTTATTGTCAAATTAAAAACTACGTTTTTTCGTTTCCCGACCTAGGGAATGAATCCAGGACCTCATGAAGTCAAGTTCAATAACAGACTGCGAGACCATAGCCTCTATATATCTCTCTGAAATTCGGAAACCTCCCAGGTTAATTTGTGCGCTCAAAGATTCTCGAATCTCTACATCAGGTTATGTCTTTTGTTATGATCGCTATTCCGCTTTGCTTGAGTAAGATGATTCCGGATCCACACCAACTTACAGAAGTCTACTTATTTTCATAAATTATGTTGAATAAAAGTAACTTGGGCAAGGAGTCGTCTTGTGTTGCTACTTAGAACCCATATAACATTGTAGTAACCCTTTAGTTTAGCAATAGCATAGTTCACTTCGTATCAAATGTTAATCTAACATCTCTAAAAAAACTCTACCGTAATTTTTATATTTATATCCTATTCTGAAAAATTACTCTATTAATACGAAATTTATTATTATTTTATTAACTTGGGAAGTTAAAGTTAGAGTGAGTGAAACTAGCTCATTAGAGCTAGTTGACAATGGTGGTAATTCTGCTGTTCACAAACTAAACTTATTTTAAATGCATGCTATCTTTTTCAAATAAAACAAAACCAAAAGAGACAGAACGCTTTAGACATGTCAGATTAGGCCGAACATGTCAAATTGTGCTGCTTTTAACCAACGTTTTACGAGTGATCGATTAAACATCTGTAGCAATGGCGTGTACGGTCTAATTTGACAGAACTAAAAGTGTTTTGTCTCTTTCTGTTACTTTTGTTGAAAGAAGACAGCAATAATTTAAAATTAGTTTAGTGAGTGCGCAACAAAATTACCATCAATATCTTTACTTTGAAAGGTTACGATTTAGACTTTAATTGAAATAAGACTTCGCAACAAACTGATTCTGCGTGTGAACCCGGAATCATCAAATAGCGATTTTAGCCTCGTCCAAACACCATGCACCGTTTTTTCACACTTAATATGCACGTACAAGGATGAATCGATGGTCATTACTAACTTCGCTTTTGCCTTCTGATCTTCGACGCTAGTTGCTGCTTCGTCGTCTTTCTTGTTGATATAGACACCTTCCAAAATCAAGAAATTTTCTACGGCGAACGCCCATTCTTCGTTATTCTCACTTCCCTTGAGCTTAGGAACATTTACGATGTAACTACTTGCAATTTAACTACACAAAAACGAATGATTTTTTATAAAATACGCGGGACTGAATAACCTACAAACTAATGAAACGCTCGTTGACTTTTCACAGAGAGAGAAATTATTTCAAACCGAGAGTACAATGGGTACAATGTCATCAAGTTTAATAGACAATACTATAGCAGTTTATAGATAGTGGTAACAAACGTACAAAATAGATGTCGCCACTCTGTACTAAAAAGCGTGATTTCGTTATAAATTTAACAAATTTCGACATAACCCGCCACCTCCCCCAAAAGTGGCTTGTATTCTTAAAAATTTCCACACATAAAAAAGGGTATGCCAGAATAAGCATGTAACAGGATTGATTCAGTCGATGTCTATGTGTACGTTGTCCTAGTGCACTTTTTTGTAGATTGACCGTCTATTTTATCTGTCTATTTTATCCGTATCTGTCTATTTTAAAGTTTTTGGCAAAAAAAGATATTAGAAAGCTTGATAGTGCCATGGGGATTTAAATTCCTGTAACACTACTGGCCGACGAGTAGGGTCATGGGGAATTCAAGTTTACCCATGGTGCTACCGGTAATGTTACGGGAAAAAAATACCCATGTCACTACCAGTAGTGCCTAGGGAAACAAACGGTTAAAATAGCTTAACATTTCTGCCCAGTTAGTATAATTAGTTTAATAGATTCAACAACTGCTACTAAGTCATAAAAACTGTTGACACACAGCTTGAATGAAAATCACTTTTTACGTACGTACATAATTTTGCATGTAAATTAATAAGGAACTTTCATTAACAACAAAACATTAATATTCGTAAAAATCGAATAAGTAGTTTTAACCAGAACTAATTACTTTTGTTCGGCTGAGATTTGAGATGTAAGTAGATCGGTGCAAATTGCAAATGTACAAAGCGTGTGTTAAAAGTCCTTAAGGTCATAGCGCGAGCGAGTCATCAACTTGCAAGAAACGCCCATGCTTAGGTCCGCCGCATAGGTACTTTACAGAGTACATTGGTAAAATACATGCGGATTCCTGTTTCAGAATTTCGAAACGAAATTTCTGACCTTACAGATCCATTTAAATTCCGTACTAAGAAGTTCCGAATGTAGATGTAATACTTTCATAGATTTGTACGGATTCCCTACGTTCGAAATATTTTGAAACGAAACTCCGTTACAAAATTACAAAGCAAATCCAAAATTACTGATATGTGTGGCAGGTCCTGAGACTAAACAAGTTTGAGTGAATTTGTATAGGGGAAAATTGGTTTTGATTTCTTTACCTGCGTGCGGGAGACCTCATACCCCTTGGCCGTTGCTGCTTTATACAAATTAGTCGCGGTTGAGGTGTGTAAATTTTTTGATTCTGCTTAGTGCTCAATTTACTGATGTGTTCGAGAGTTTTCGTTTCATTATCCGACCCGGGAATCGAACATAAAACCTCGAAGTGAATTCCAAAACCTGACCGCTTAGCGACAGAAGCCATAATTCGTGTGTTTTAATTCTTATTGCATACATTTGAGTGTTTAGTCTTGGTGGTTCCGAGGCTAGGCCCTCGTGTTGAAACTATTTGGCTTTCCCGTGAAACCTTAACAAGGTATTGAGAAAAAAAATACGTTAGGAATGAAAGAGAAACAAAAAAACAAATGGATACAATTTCATTAATAAGGTTTCGTCATCTTTTTTAATTTTAATATTATTAATACCCTGAATCGCTTGTGTGTTATTAAAGGACAGGATTTTGAAAACTCTGAACATTTTTAATGTACAAATAATAACGATTATTGTTTATTTCAGACAACAGTAAAGATTTGTACAATTTCATTACATAGACGCTCACTCCTTCAAACTGTATCTCTGTGGTATTATTCCACTTGATCTAACCTTACCTACGTTAATTTTTTAAAAGTTACTTTATCATTATTTTTCAATTATCCCGCGTGATCGATTAATTTGTGTTTGTATTAAGTGATTATGCTGTTGACATGGAGATTCCAAGAGAAATCGGAGGTAAAATTTACACCCAAGTTAACTGCAGTAGCAGAATAATTTATAGGCGAATTATTGTACAGAAGGGCGGGGATATCTGAATTGGCAATTATACCACGCATGTAACGACTACCAATAATAAAGGCCTGTTTAGGCCATTTGATTTAATTGGATTCACGAGTAATCCAAAGGAACTAGCCCAATCATAAATTCGTTCCAGATCCTTGTTCATACTCTGAATTGCCTGAATAACACTTTCAACCGGAAAATGTCTGTAAAGTTGTAAATCATCTGCATATAAGTGAAAGTGAGAGGAAATAACTGAAGTGCCCGCATTGATGAAAGTAGAAAATAGGAGTGGAGAAAGAACACCACGCTGAGGTACACCTGCGCTTAATTTAATCCAATCTGAAGATGATTCGCCCGAAAGAACACACTGTGATCTGCCACGTAAATAAGAATCAAACCAATGTAAAACAGAATAGAAAATATTTAAAGATCTTAGAACTCCCAACAAAACGTCCTAATCCACAGAAATGAAGGCACTGCTAAAATCCAAGAAGACAATAACAGTGAGAATTTTTTTTATCCAGAGCTTGACGTATATCATTGGAAACACGAATTAGAGCTGTAACAGTGCTATGCCCCGGACGAAATCCAGATTGGTTCGCATGTAATAGTTTGTTATATCTGAGAAATTTTGAAAACTGGGAGTGAACAATGTGCTCGAGTACTTGCTGAAAGAAAAGGTAATATGGCGATAGGACGAAAATGAGAAACTGAAGAATGACTTGCAGTTTCGAGAAGAGGTATAATATAAGCCTTTTACCAAACCGAAGGGAAAGTAATTGTTGATGAAGAGTGATTGAAAATATTAGTGTGTGTAAAATGGGTGTAAATATACGAGAGCATAATCCGTCATTTTCAATAGCTGGGGATCTAGTTGCGAGGACATGTTTCTTGACTTCTTCTTCACTGACGTGTTCAAAAGGGAAATAAGAGTATGAGGGGAGTGGAACAGAAGATAAGTTTGACAAAGTCAACGATTTTCGGATGTCATCTAAAACAACAGGTGGTTTGGAAAAGTGTGCATTAAGGTCATTGACATTTAAACAGTTCACACCAGTTGCTTTAGATTTACCAATACCTAGAGATCTTAATAAATACCAGGCTTTACCAGAGTCGGAAGTGGATACGTTGTTAAAGATATAACGACACTTAGCAGATCGGCAAAGCTTGTTACATTGATTCCGCAACGATTTATAAAGAGATAAATGACAATCAGTAGGGAATTTCCTGTAATGACGATTAGCTTTATCTCTCCGCCTCATTATATCCTTCAGCTTTTCGATGATCCAGGGAGCAGAATTATGTTTTACTTTAATACTTTTTATCTGTGCATGTTTGTCATAAAGGCCTAAGAGTGCAGAATTAAATTTATCAACTTTGAAGTCTGTATTGTCCGATTCAAAAACAGGTAACCAATCCACTGATAGAACGTCATTCTTTAAAGTTTCTAAATCAATATTCTTATATGAACCAAGAAACGTGTACAAGCTCCGTCTCTTAGCTGATCGTACTTTGTAAGAAAGAAAGGTAAAGTCGTGATATGAGAAACAAGATGGCAGCTGACCGTGACAGCGAACCCTCTCAGGCTTGGAAACTATTATCAGATCAAGGAGAGACGAAGTACAGTTTGGAGAACGATATGTGGGGGAAAGAGGTAACGAATGAAGATTTACAGAGGAAAGAATATCTAATAATTTAATAGAACGGGAGTCGTTTTTTATTAAACCAGTATTAAAATCACCCAGTAAAATTGTGTGTTCATATAACGGCCGCATATTATTGAGTAAATTGTCTAAAGTTGCAAAATAATCAATAGACATGGAAGGGCTGTAAAACACACCCACTAACACCTTAATATGGGATCGCAAAAAAATTTCTAAAAACATATATTCAGCAGAAGCACTATAAAGACTTGGAGAAAGAGAGATAATTTTATGTTTGCGCGTGAGCGGTAGCCTGTTCCGCCCCTCCAAAACATCACTTAACCCTCCGTCTTTGCTTGATCGTCGCTCGTTAACTTACCTGGAGGGTAAAGGCGTCGCGCTGCATGTTTTTCGTAAGATAAATTGTGGCTGTCAAGTTTAACTAATAGTTCATGAGGTGATTCCTTTGTCCTTTATTTCCTTAGTACTAGGCTCTACAGCTCAGAACGCAAAGTGTAACTACTATCTGTATTTACTAATGTATTTATTACTAATAATAGGTTAATACTTAACGACGCTTCACACAGCAGCGTCTACTTATGGAACCATTCGCGCGCGCATACCTTCTTGTTTTTGTGGTCCTTCGGCCGGACGCATACATATTAGTTGTTTTCACAACTTTGTGTTAAAAAAAAATCTTCTGTGGGAGAGATTTGCTGAAGTAAATACTTTTTTTGTTGAACAAAAGACGGCCCTACGAGCAATTTATAACTTGGACTCAAGAGTTTCCCTGAGAGAAAAAAACTGAAGTAAATAATACGCTAATTTTTAAATATATCTTTGAAAATTTATTATATTATGTTCAGAAGAAGGTTCGTTTTAAAGATACTGTAACAAAAAACGTGACAATACGAGAAACAAAAATAATTCTGCGGTGCATATGTCTCGTCTCCACAAAGTATGCCATTCTTTCATAGGTTATACGTTTCTATAAAATAAATTCTCAATTATATAACCTAAATGAATTTAAAAAATGTATCACATTGAAATTATTTATAAAAGGGTTATATACCATTTCTGAATATTTATCGGATATAAGTTCTTGGTATTAATTGGTTCTCATACCAATTTCTTGTAAATAATAATGAATTATTAATTAATTGGTATGTATATAGAATAAGTATTTATTCTACAAAAAATGCAAGCCCGCTTAGTTTATTTTGCCGCAACTTCCACTGAGAAGGTGGCTGCATTCCGATCCAGTGGTAGAATTTAGTTAGTACTAGCTTTCCCGGCGAACTTCGTTCCACCCGTTTAGTTTGTACGGGATTTTTTTTTCCTAGTTCCCTCGCATTTTTTTAACCCTTTTTCTTATCTTTTAAACCTTCCCTGGACTTGAACAAATAATTCAAAGCCAAAATTAGCCAAATCGGTTCAGCCGTTTTCGAGTTTTAGGTAGCTAACGAACAGCAATTGATTTTTATATATATAGATTACATTGATTTGCCATAAGTGCCTCGGTTTACATAACGGTTTATATTATATATCACATATATTCGTTACACTTGAAATATGTCTACAGTTAAAATACATTACATTAATTCTTGACAAGCATAGCAGTTACTGTATGTAATTAAAACACTTTTAGATCTTTTAAAAACACCTAACATCAAACATTGCAAAAAAACACATACCAAATACATAAATACAAAACATATAAAAAAACACCTAACATCAAACATATCAAAAATACACACCAAATACATTAATAAATCCCGACTCAACAGCATCGTAATGTGTGTTATGGTATTCTATTTCACAATTTCTATTTCAGTGCAAATATTACAATATTTAATAATGTTCATGTGGGATACTAGTATAGGTAACAAAACTTTTCAACGAATGTATTCTAACAATATCATTAAATATTTAATAAACAAGTCTGTTAGAAAAAAAAACAACTTTAAATCTAACGGAACTATGTGACATATATGAAGGCTAAATTTCCGTGCGTCTATGTATTTGATGAACCTTTTAATTTGTACTGTATCATCTGCAACAATGCAATCAATTAATTAATATTTTACTTTCTATTAACAAAGTTGTGATAAATGAGTGAAAATAATTATATTATAATACGTGATATTACTAGTAATATTTTCAATAAATTACTTCGGTCTTCCTACATCTAGCTATCACCTCAGGACTGTATCCGATCACACAGTTTCTAATATAAAACATTTTACACTTCATAAAATGGCAGGCATAAAATAATATACAGACAGAAATGTTCCATTTAATAACAAGTCACCGGCTTCAAATTTTGGATAAGCAGTGACCCTTAATTTAACGCAGTAAAACTAAAATTAACCGACTTGGATTTTAATATGTTAGTCCTCTTCATTACACTAAAAAGAGTATTTTCCTCGATTTCCATGGGATTCAATTATCAGATCCAATCTTGGTGGCAGTGAGATCACCTAGGAAGTGCGCTCCTTCAAACAAAAAAGGGTTTTTAGAATCGGTTCAGAAATGATGGAGAAATCAGTAAATATTTATTAAATAAAAAATATGTCGCAAGGTCGTATGCGTGGCTTAGATATTGTGGTTATTAGTATAGTACGTAGCCACTAGCGCAATATAGATTGGCATTCAATTGCTTCAAGTAAACACCAAGTGCAGTAGCAGGTGCGCTTGCAGGTATATTATCACCTTGTTTATTGGCTGCTATAGCCGTAGCTGCTACGGCTGCTACGGCTATATAAGTCGAAGCGTGCTTCTCCCTGTCATAGGATAGCAAAGAGATACTTGTAGGTCGTAATTGTTAATTCAATTATGGTTTAGGGCCCGTGTTGTGGGTCATTCGGGGGTTGCATTATTGCGTTGGCACTCACGCAGGAGAGGCGGGGTGGAGCTCCCCATTTCCCCTTCGAGGGTTTACTTTTGTTGTCATGGAATGCTTATTCCTATTTTCACGATGTTTTGTTTGGTAACGGGTAGGCAACGCTACTTGTTAGTGCGAGAGTACTGAATGATAGAGTGTGGACGTCAGGATCGAATGGATCACTTGTTACGTCTTTATTTTAATATTTCCTATTTCTTCAGTAACAGAGGTTATTCCTGCTACGTAGGAACAGCCAACGCCCACAAGTTATGCGCTTTCGGGCTACCAGCCCGGTGGCTCGTGAATCGGCCAGTGCATGTGTTCCACCCCGACATCAGAAGTGGGATTGAAACCCCTTTGTACTGCGCGATAGTATGAATGAGTTTAGTAAGAGATTTGTTGTTTGAGTATGAAATGGGTGAGGATTATTTAATAACGATTATGACGACGACCAGAGGTTGATTGTAACATGTAACTTCTACGAAACTGGGTTTTGTGGCTATCAGTATTCCAATCTGCCCTTATTAAGTTGGAATTTGTGGATTATTAGCTATAGGTCACATGCAAATCTTCTTTGACGAGATCAGATCAGTAAACCTACGAGCATTTCAAAGAAATTTTAAACTTGGAGGTAACGATGAGTTAGTTTGATACCAGAAAATTCGTATGGTAGAGAAAAGATTGTGTGCTTTCTGTGAATCCAAGTGCTGATGTTTGAAAAAAATTATGTGTTTGAGAGAGACGTTACCCTGTTTAAAAATAATGTTAATTGGTGAATGTGATAACCTGAGAAGTTGGATAAGGTTGTATTTCGATTTTGAGATCGAGTTTAGTCAAACGTTAGTGACCTACATGACAAAGACTCTATTAGGTTAGATACAACTCGCGATAAATTGTACGTTGAACCCTACTATAAAGACTTCGCCTCTGGAGCTTATAATAGGTAGGATAGTGAGACGGTTATCATTGAAGTGTAGTGGTAATGTAAAGACTGACGTTGAAATTGACCAAATTCGTAAAGTAGCATCTGACAATTTTAGGAAATGCGCAGAATACTAGAAATACTTTTTCATGTGACAAAATCGAAACTTTATGATTTTTCGGTTGACGATACTGAATTGTTGAATAACTTATACCAAACCCAAACAAAGTTACATTCGAAATTCAAATGTTAGTTTAAAGTTCTTGAGGTTTTTGGAAGGTGATCGTTACACGCTGAGAGCTTTTAATTATAAGCATACCTACAAATTTACCCACTATATATTAAGAAAATGTCTGAAGGTCAAACACCAATTGAAGTAAGCGAAAATGATAAGGTGAATGGGTCCTCATTGGGTCCAAATTGCTAAATTATGAGAAGTCCCGTTTTGACAAAAATAAAACGAAAATAGTTAAATTTCTTATTGGTGATTTAGTCTTAATTAAAAGCGCAGAGCGAAATCAGGTTAAACTCGACCAAAAATCCAAAGGTCCTTTCATAGTTGTTGAATTGCTTAAGGACGATCTATAAGTTTTAAAATCTTTTACTGGTAATAGAACCTACAAGTATGATCATGACCGCATTAGAAGGATGCCACAGGGTCATATTCCAAATGAGTTAAACTTTAAGGATGCGGGTGAAGGCCCATCCAGTGGTATTGACCATAAATTAATGCACATTTTATGACTAAGTCTTGCCGGCGTGAAGGAACGGTAACCTGAATTTTAATCAAGACTATCAGTGAGACGGACTGGTAGCATACTTTATTTTGGGCTTATCAGTAAGAAGGACTGATACTGACCTATTCATGTAGGGCTTAGCGAAGAGAAGAATCACTACTGACCCTTCAGCTTGACAAGTTTTCTTGTCATTATTTGGCGCATTAATATTGTAACAATTAAACGTTAACTTGATGTATAATGAAAACTGGTGCTATCCTATTAATGTGAATTCATGTCAAAGTATACCGTAATTTTGACCAGGCAGGACGAGCGGTTTTATTTTGATATTTCCTAGGTTTTCAGTAACAGAGGCTGTTCCTGCTACGTACGAACAGCCAACGCCCACAAGTTATGCGCTCTTGGGCTACCAGCCCGGTGGCTCATGAATCGGCCAGTGCATATGATGTGTTCCACCCCGATAAATATATATCCTCTTCCTTATTTTCTAACTCGGTTAACAATACTAACAATGTGCAAACCTGATTTTCTCAGTATCATGTTGTGTAATAGAAGCTTTATCATTTTGGTTTGTTTAGTCACCAAATCGGCCATGCAAGCCGCAACAAATATAACAGCAGAAGAGTGAATAATTATAAAAAATAAACGAACGTATACTGTAGAAATTGTCTGAAAAGAAAGTTTCTTGTTAATAAATAATTACAAATTATTCAGGAATGTAAAATAGCAGTGTATGCGTACATTTTTATACGGTTCATTTATAAGGTGCATAGTAACGGCATAAGGCGTGAGGAAATATCCACCATTATCGTAAGATTGACAATTCGTGTAGACATGCAGCTCGATATATACCGAACCGAAAGAAAATCTGTCAACCGCGAGGCTCGGGTTCGATTCCCGACGGGGGTAGGTATTTGTGTAATGAACATTTAGATGTCTGCATTTCCGGGTCTGGATGTTTATTAAATTTATTCTGGTATCTATTTAAGTATTTCTATGTATTAGTATCGTTGTTTGATTACCCATAACACAAGCATATAATTTGCTTAGTTTGGGGTTAGATTCAATTTGTGTGATTTGCCCATGGATATTCATTACTTAAAAAATGAATAATGAAGAGAGAAGAACGGACAGAAAAGGGCTCCAAAGTATTCGTTAGGGATTTGTCTGTTGGCCAGACCCAATTGATAAAACTGAAGACCGAAAATGGCACCGTAATTTTATCTAAGGCTGAGATTTTAAGAGAGGTCGAGAAGTTGTATGGACAGCTGTACAATTCAAGACGACCCGCTGTTAGTTTAGCTATAGCCCCTAGAGCCAAACTCACCCGATGTTACACCGAAGACATCCCGGACGTCAGCCTGTACGAGATTCGGATGGCTCTGAAACAACTGAAGAACAATAAAGCGCCGGGTGACGATGGAATTACTGCTGAGCTACTGAGAGCGGATGGAATGCCAGTACGTAAAGTCCTCCAGAAGCTATTTTATTCCGTCATCCTCGAAGACAGTGTTCCAGAAGCGTGGACCAGAAGTGTGGTGGTTCTCTTTTTCAAAAAAGATGACAAAACCTTATTGAAAAATTATAGACCCATCTCACTTCTGAGTCACGTTTACAAGTTGTTTTCAAGGGTCATCACGAACCGAATATCACGTAGGTTAGACGATTGCCAACCTCCCGAACAAGCCGGGTTCCATAAAGGCTTTAGCACCGTAGACCACATTCACACGCTGCGCCAAATTACATAGAAGACCGAGGAGTATAATCGGCCATTATGTCTAACGTTTGTGGACTACGAGAAAGCCCTCGATTCGGTTGAGACATGGGCGGTGCTTCAGTCATTACAGCAGTGCCGCATCAACTATCGATACATCGAAGTGTTAAAGATGTTTGTACGAAAAAGCCACTATGCCGGTCCGATTACAGGATAAGAGCTCGAAACCGATCCAGTTGCAGAAAGGTGTGAGACAGGGAGACGTTATTTCTCCGAAAATTCTTTCTGGAAAAGACACGGCATCAATGTCAATGGCGAGTACATCACTCACCTTCGATTTGCAGACGATATCGTGGTCATGGCAGAATCGCTGGAAGACTTTAGCAAAATGCTCGGTGACCTCGATAGAGTTTCCCGACAGATGGCTCTTAGGATGAACTTGGATAAGACGAAAGTCATGTCCAATGTTCATGTTGCACCTATACCAGTTCAAGTTAGGAACTCAATTCTTGAAGTTGTTAATCAGTATATATACCTAGGTCAAGCTGTTCAGTTAGGTAAATCCAACTTCAAGAAAGAGGTCGACCGCCGAATCCAACTCGGATGGGCAGCGTTCGGCAAGCTAAAGGATATATTCTTGTCCAAATTACCACAGAGCCTAAAGTCGAAAGTCTTCGACCAGTGTGTGTTACCAGTGATGACATATGAAACTGAGACTTGATCGTTAAATGCTCTTAAATAAGCTCAGAGTCGCTCAGCATGCTATGGAGAGAGCTATGCTCGGTGTTTCTCTGCGAGATATGATCCGTAATTCGGTGATCCGCAAGATAACGAGAGTAACCGATATAGTTCAGAAAGTTAGCACGCTGAAGTGGCAATGGGCAGGCCACATTGCTTGCAGAACCGACAACCGTTGGGGAAGAAAGGTTCTCAAGTGGCGGCCCCGCACCGGAGTGTTGGACGACTTCCCACCCGGTGGACTGATGACCTGATCTAAGTCGCGGGAAGTCGCTGGATACAAGCGGCTGGTGACCGTGACTTGTGGCGCTTTTTGGTGGAGGCCTATGTCTAGCAGTGGACATCCTCCGGCTGCTGATGATTTAAAAAATGTTCTTCAAAATGTTTTAATATTTTGATGATATCTTACTGATCTCTAATTTATCATTACTCTGCTCATTCTCTAAATTCCATAAGTTTAAGAAAACTCTTAGGTGAGCGGTACAGAATAAGGATTACTTTTAGATTCAGAATACATACCTATAAGAAAAACGCTTAGGACTAATAAATGTTACGTAAACCGATCTTTTGTTCTATGAAACATTGTAAAATTGTATCTTTATGTGTAAGCCATATTTACAAAAAAAAAGAAAAAGACAACATCACGAGTTACCCTAAGTGACTGACTGCATTCTGATTCGAAGGCAAAACACGTTAAAATACATATTGACGGTCTACAAGGGTGCCAAGTGTCGGAACCCTTGTAGACCGGTCTAACTTCTTCCTTATTCAATATTTTTTTTACACATGCACGCCGGTACACAAAATGCGTACGCCAAACTATCGCACAATAAACAGGAAATTTAATAAGTGTTAACAATATTTAAACTTATACCTGATGATGAGTAAGAAGATTTTTTTATGTGAAATGTTAGCAAACAAGCGCACGGCTCTTCTGATAGTGAGAGATAACCGTGGCCTATAGACACCATAAATATTACAGGTGCGTCGCTGTCGTGTTGTCTGAAAATCAGGCCCATTATGCAACTCTACCGGATACCCTACCTTCCTGGCCGCAACATGACAGTCGTTATGGCGACAGGAATAGGTACGGCAGTCTATTTCTTCTTGGGAAAGTTGCTTTATAATCCTCTACCATCAGTGGTCTTCTTAGTGGTAACCTATATTTTAACCAGTGCTCGCCTCTAACGATTTTCATAGCAGAGAGGCAGTTGGTCTGTTTTACTCAGCGGACCCGGACTTTTTTTTAATATGTTAACAAGATATAACGCTAAGGCAATTGCTTATATTCCAAAATGTTGTTAAAGGTACTTTGTTTAACATACTCCAGACCGAGACTATTATTTTGTCGTGATAGGAACTTAGAAAAAGACATATAATAATCTAATTTCGATATCTGAATAGGTTCCTGCATGACATCTTAAGCTTTAATATTTGAATGTTAGTCGCAGGTGACAACTAATCGAGCCAGATATGGATTGTGTCTTAAACAAAAAAAAACTTACTGTAGTTGTTGATAACTGATGAATACTAGAAGCAGTTCCACATATCGCACATGTCGTTTTAAAAAAGATTGCCATCAGGTACTAAAATAGTATAAAATATTTAATGAAGGTAGATTTTTTACCATTTCGCTACAATATTGGTTTAAACAAAATAGGCAAAATACAGTTTAGCTGAATTTCACCTTTACGTACTGGTCTAGATCGAAAATAATGATGGTGTAATCGATAAGAAACATTTACAATTATTTTGAATCATCAGGATTTGAATCCTCAAATAGAGCATTCGTCTGCGAATGAAAAAGACAAAGGGCCCAAATACAGTATGAGGTGAGCTTTTGCTTTTTCTGTGAGATTTAAAGCTGTTTTAAATTCATACATTTATTTATTATTTATTTATTCATCCATACATACGTTTGTCATTGATATATTTTATTCTTTAAACATCTAGTTGTCTAGTCGCCACTGTGGTCTAGCGGTTCAGCTGTTGGACTTGACTCCATGAGGTCCCGGGTTCGAATTCCGGGTCGTCAACAAAAAGAAAATTTTCTAATAAAAAAATAGATATGTGCCCGGTTGGCGATAGGCTTGCCACCTACCACATTGTGGGACTTAGTGTCTTCGGCTAGTCGTGGGTGCACTAGTTGTGCCTCTGCCTACCTCTTCGAGGATATGGGCGTGAAGATACTTTTTTCTTTAAACATTACTGAAGCGGCTTTTGTTAAACTGTATTCGAACTGGTCTCCTTCAAGCTTTCAAACCTTCACAAATCACACCTCCTACTAAATTGAGCTTGAACCAATGCATAAAAAGATTAACTGAAAACGGTTCAGTATCCACTATCTTTCATCACTAAGGTTGCTTTATCATTACTGAAAGGATTTCTCTTTACCTAGGAATTTGTTATGACGATCGACAAAATATAATCATTATGAAAAAATCTTCTTGCAGGCATCAAAAATACTTGCTTCTTCTTTAATTATACTAAGGGCTAAAGAATGTTATTGTGCCTAAGAATTATTATGCCTTTTATTTTTGAACACCAAACTTTCACTAGATTCATATAAACAGTAAAAAGACACCGTACCAGTTGAGACCACACCCGTTTTTGATTTTACCATCGCTTTTCATTAGTTCGTCAATTCACAAAACTACACTTATCGTGAAACTTAAGTTAACGTTTTAAAAATCATGAAATAATAAAAATTTACTTATACTTACAAGTTTTTGAAAAATGTGCTTGGCATTTTCAAAAGTATCGATCATGAATTTGTAAACAAATTTGGCCTGTGCTATACTACATTTATGATTTTGGAGCATCAGAATTAGTATTTGCAAACGTTTATACAATGAATATAAAAACATAACTAAAACGTAAATAGGAATTTTTGTAACATTGAAGCTTATAAAGAAAACTAATGATTTTAAGCTGAATTGAAGTTTTATTAGAGTCACGTATGAAATAAAATAAATACACTCACAACCTAAAGAAACAAATAAAAAAAATAATATTTTGGACTCCACAAATAAGTCAAGGCTCATATAGATATCAATGACACGAATTCGTTTATATAAAACATAAAATGTGTTGTTTTTATTTTGAAAAAATAAAGTAAAGATAACGAGAAAATATTCTGTTAACGATAACGAATAATAAACAATATTTTTATCTCTAGTTTGGTCGAACAATTTGTAAAGTAAAAAAATTGCAAAACCAACGATTTGAACAAAATTAAGTAATGCTAAAAATATTCTCACTCTAAATGACTTGTGTTTAAAATAACCAAATTCTAAACATAAAAATATCCGCAAAAAAAGAAAAAAAAAGTATAATGCTTTTTCTCCATTGCTTTCATTGTTCAATTGAATATAATTGTTAACTTCCGCTATTGGTCCATGTCGTGATGTAGTAAAACTGTAAAAAAAAACACCAGATGCAAACTCCTGTGGATAACATTAATTAAATTACTTTGTACGTCCACTTCTATATAAACAAAGCTTCTTAATCTATGTTCTAGCATTAATGCATTTATCGTTAAAGATAGGGTTTTCTGTAAAAAAGAATTTTTGAGTGAATTTTCTGTTTTGAAATTTTACTGCCTTTAAAAATTCAAACTACTCCTAGCTTCTTACACATGCACCTTTTCATTATACAACAAAGTCACAATGAACACCTCGGTGTGGAAGACACTGGTTTTGCCAAACGAATGGTTCCATGAAGGAAATTTGTTTTATTTTGAAACTCACAAATCATTTCGAAAAGTCCCTAGTCTGGATCTATTTGATTGTTATTGAGATTGCTAGTATTGAGTTTGAGCAATTTATTGTGTTAAAAGTGTATAAGCCCCTTGTACATATTATAATGATTTTGAAAGCGGAATGCACGTCTATTCAAAACTTCTAATTCAAAGTCAAATGTTATTATTTGTGGTGAAATTAATATAAATATTTTAGAACCTTCAACAATTTCATTAAAATTTTGAAATCTCTTTTGGGTCATATGACCCTTTTGTAATGGTATTGTTTCAATTTTCATGTTTCAATTGTTGTGTTTCAAATGGCGTTTCTCCTGACCTAATGAAACTTGGTAAGGTCATGCCTCTATTTAAATCTGAAAGTTCGTCTGATCCCATCGACTATCGACCTATCTCCGTTCTGCCTACCATTAGTAAAATTAGTAAAACAAACTTGCATAACATTTTCTTTGAGCCTACCAGAATAACTGCTACAAGTGCCACTTACATCGATAGTATATTTACAAATATGACACCCTTTAACACAAATATTATTAGGGAAATAGATTCTGAACATTGTGGTTTACTAGTTAGGCTACCAAGAACTCTGCAAAAAGCTCAAAGAAAAGACATCGTTTTTGTTCCTATCAGTGCTAGCCGCCTAAAAAGGTTTGAAACTACCTTAATGGAAAAATTACTTATATTGCCGTATCATGATGATCCAAATGAGTTTTATAATTCATTGTTGACATTAATTCAAACTACACATCATCAGACATTCACACCTAAGAAAATGTCAGTCAATATTTATCATGGACCTTTCAGTAAAGAGGCAACATTGGGAATTTACAAAAGTAGAAATAGATTATTTGAGTTGTATTATCACCATTGTATTTAAAGAACATGTAAAAAAATATTCAAAGATTTTCAAAAAGGCCTATACTGCTGCCAAATCCATGTATTTGAAAAATACCACTAAACAATCTTCAAATAAAATAAAAACTGCATGGAACATTATCAATTGTGAAACCCGGAAAACCAGAAAATTTAATAATGATTACTGTTTGAAGATTGACAATGTGGAGATTAAAGGTGAATTGGATATTGTAATGCAGTTTGAAAATTTTTGCACTAATATTGCAGCAGAAACTACCCGAGTTCTTAACTCCTCACCAAGTACTGCAGCAATTATTAAAGCAACATGTAACAGAGTGTAAAAATAATTTTGAATTTTCGTTTATTTATATAAACAATATAATAAAAGCATTTAAAATCGTCAAAAATGAAGAATACGTTAGATTTATGGGGTCATTCTCTAACAATTGTTGCTTCAGTAATAAATATAGTTGCTCCATACCTGTTTCAATTGTTGTGTTTCAAATGGCGTTTCTCCTGACCTAATGAAACTTAGTAAGGTCATGCCTCTATTTAAATCTGAAAGTTCGTCTGATCCCATCGACTATCGACCTATCTCCGTTCTGCCTACCATTAGTAAAATATTTGAATAAATATTATTTATCAAACATTATTACGTTTTAACCAATTGGGCTTATTTCATAATAAACAAATTAGTTTTACAATGGGTCGATCAACAGTCGATGCTGATGTTGAGTTGTTGAAGAAAATTTATGAATACTTGGAGGACTGTGTATCTGTGATTTATCTAAGACATTTGATTGCGTTAACCATGATACTCTGATCAGGAAACTTCACTATTATGGAATTAGAAATAAGCCGCTTGATTTTCTGATTTCTTATTTGAGCGGAAGAATTCAGAAAGTCGAGATTAATGGCGTAAAATCGACAGGTGCTGCTTTTAGCATGATTGTCCCCAGGGTTCCATTCTGGGACCATTTTTGTTTCTCATATACTTAAATGACTTGCCCTACTACGCAAGGAATAATCATGGAATAGTATTGTTCGCGGATGACACTTCAATATTATTTAAAGGAAAAAGAAAACTGCATCTGTATTATACACTGGTTCAATGTAAACTATATCTTTCTAAAAGAAGAAAACCTAAGTGTATCAAATTTTTATTGCTAATGTAAGGCAAGTAGATACCAATGTACAACTCAATGGGAACAAACTGGACCTAGTAGATTCCACCACATTTTTAAGAATCGCTGTAAATAAAAAGTTATTGTAACTTTGCAACCCCCACATTGCAAAGCTTGCCATTAGATTGAGCTCAGCGGCTTACACTGTTAAGAAAATTAAGCAGTTTTTTTTAGTTATTTTCACAGCGTCATGTCTTATGGTATTATTCTATGGGGACACTCGGCTGAGATAAACACAATATTTGTCATGTAAAAGAGGGCTATATACGGTTAATTTATAACTTAGGCCCAAGAGTTACACTCAGCGGAAAGTTTAAAGAAATAAATATTCTAATGGTGACTTCTCAATATATTTTTGAAAACTTATTGTATGACCAAAAAAATATTAATTCGTTTTAGAAAAAATGTGATGTATATGCGGTAACGGCAATAAAAACAATCTTGTTGTGCATAAATCTCGTATTCACAGAACCAGTTACCTATTCTTTCATGTATAGGTGTTAACAATAAACTTCCCGAGCATATTAAAGACATACCAGTAAATAAATTTGAAAAGGGTATTAAATTTAAGTTGTATGGTAAAGGTTTTTTTAATTTATAAGATTTCAGAATATTTCGAAAACAGAAATGCTTGGGATTAATTGCTCCTTATGCAACATAATTTTGTAAATTGAATAAATAAATTTTGATTTTGATATTTTCGTGCTTATCTATTATTTTTGTAGGTTGCATAGTTTTTAAAAATGTCATATTGGCAGATCCTAAAATATCAAATGTTACCGTTGTGGAAGTCCATTAACATAACTATAAATTTTACTTACGTTTTTCTTCTTTCTAGTCGCCTGGTAACGTGCCATTTAGAAGGTGGTTTTGGCAAATCAATTGAATAGATTGTATCACGCATTATTTCCTAAAAGTAACTTTTTTTTTATTTAGTAAATAAAAGCTCCTAGTTGTCGTAGCTTTAAACGTACATACTCCGACTGTAAAGTAATGCCTGTCATTAGCTATAAAATAACATTACTGTTATTATCGGTACAATTAACCATTGCTTACATTGTCCTTACTTTGTTGGATCCAAATCTGAATTGAATACTATTTTCGAGGCACAATAAAAAAATACCCAAGATGCTAAAATGCTAAGATTGAGTGATGACTCGCTAGCCCATGATGCGAAAGAGAAAGCCGAACTCCTATGCTCTCTTTTTGCTTCCAAAGCAACTTTAGATGACCATGGAAACACGCCACCGACCATCCCACGGTGTGAAGTATCTTTACCAAAAATAAAGTTTTGAGGAGTTCAGTGCGTAGAACACTTATATCATTGGACGTCAACAAGTCGAGTCAGCCCGATGGTATTCCGCCGATTGTTCTCAAAGTGTGTGCTATCGAGCTAGCACCGGTTTTAACGCATCTTGTTTCAATTATCAAACGTTTTTCATTTGTAAGGCTTGAAAGGATTAAGAGTGAAAAGTCGAAGTCTAAGTCAAGTCCAAGACAGGCTGGATAGTGTGTGCGGACTAAGTCGTGGATGATTGTTGGAATGTTTTGAAAGATAAAGTAAAGTAAAGTATCTTCACGCCCATATCCCCGAAGAGGTAGGCAGAGGCACAACCAGGGCACCCACGACTAGCCGAAGATACTAAGTCCCCTACAATGTGATAGGTGGCAAGCCTATCGCCAACTGGGCACATATCCTATCCCGAGCAACATTTTTTTATTAGAAAATTTGGAAAAACCCAATTTTCTTTTTGTTGCCCGACCCGGGATTCGAACCCGGGACCTCATGCAGTCAAGTCCAACAACTGAACCGCTAGACCACAGAGGCGATATTGAAAGATAGTATGGTAAATGTTGCGAAAGAGGTATGTGGGAGTGCAAAGATGTAAAAGTCTATGAATGGTGACGTATAGTGGGATGAGGTAAAAGCCTCCGTTGAAAGAAAAAAGAAAGCTTGGCTAGACTATGTATCATGTTTGCAGTTGATTGACAGTATGAAATATCTGAAGAAAGAAATGTACCGTTGTCGCAAGGATATCGCCAAACACTTAGTGAAAGAGAAAGTATGAAATTAGAAGAGAAGTTGGCAAACAATTTCGAGATGAACACCAAACTCTTCTGGAGGAAGGTGAAAAAGTCTCAGAATTGCTCGTCTACCTCCAGAATGAGTAGAAGTAAGTCTAAGAACGGTGATATTCTTGCAAGCACGCATGACGTGTTAAAGCGGTGGAGCGAATTTTATGGAGATATGTATGAATATGTATGAATAATGAAGTTAACGCACCTGTCCGTCCAACCAGTAGAAGCGATGGGCCGAAAACATTTACCTTTTTTTGCATGTTTGAGACTATGTTCTTGTTAAGAATTTGGTTATATCAAACATAGCGTCTTTGAATTCATAAATATTTTTAAGTTTCTTAATTTTTTTCAAATCTTTTGGTTAGTATTTTTTCTACTTGAGGGTCTGTTTAAGGGTACAATACAAAAGGGCTTTTTAGTATCAAAATTACTTCCAGTGTCGTTCAATTTATTTTACTTTTTCAAAACAAACAAATACATTTTATGCTTTCTATTAGCGCATTCATTTAATTGATAACAATCTGCGTCTCAACTTTAAAATGGATTCGAAAATACTGTTTTATTCAATTACTTTTTATTTTGTAAATTTCCTTTTTAAGCTGTTTCTTTGATTACGTTAAAAATACTAAGATGAATGTTGATATTTTTACTGCATCCATAACTGTCTTCGACTTTAAATTTCACGTTTGCGTGTACTAAATCTTTTTATGTTTAGTGTATATTCGTTTAAAAAGGCTTACTTTGATAACCCAAAACAACGAATGTACTGTAGAAGAGGCCCAATTTTATTACAAATTTATGATTCACACGTTTGAGAAGTGTAAATATGTTTTTCAAAAACTTGTAAGTATTGCCGAGTAAATAAAATTTTTGTAGTGTTATTCCTTCCTTATAGATTTTTAATTATTTTTATGAATAAGTTCTTTGCTTCTCTTAAATAAGTTTATGGTGAATTAACCGCTTGAAAGGAAACGATTAAGAGATCAAAAATTAAATTTATGTTAGAATCTTAATATGACTGTTCCAGTTTTCTTTTGATTAAGTGTGGTAGATATTCATTAAATACGGGTAATGATTTGTCAATCATCATCTTAAGCTGCTCGGCAAAAACTCACAACTTTACGACGATGGATAAAGTTGTCGTTAATTAAGAGTCACAAGTAATCTTTTTCTGCATTGGTTTCGAGTCCAAAACAGTAGAACGGCATTCTGAATTTTAAATCATTTCCGAGACACGAAATAATAAATTAGCAGATGTATCAACTTTGGAAATTTAAAAAAAACATTTCGCTTGTGATAAAAATATTGAACCAACACACTCGGACCAATAAAAAAATGTGAACCGTCCCTTGAGGGACGCTTAGCAGATGTGAAACATCGACATTATTTTGTAAAAGTAATATTCAAAAAATAACAGATTGTGATAGGAAATAAATATGTCTTAATGGGAATACAATAAAATATTACGATAGGAGAGAATCGCACAGCCGATTGCGCATGGCGACGCGTCACCACACCGTAGACACTACTGAATATAGACTGTATATATATATATATATCCCATCACATAATGTGGCGACGCGTTGCCACGGCATGCGTTGCCACGCCAGAAATCTGTTTTACGTGCGCCTATAGATGTTTCACATCAAAAAGCAAAGACATAGCAATGCGCCCTCTAAAGTCAAGCGAGTTATTTGAAGACGATACGGTGATATAAAAGCGGCAACATATAAGTCAGTCGCGAGCTGTGGTCGCGAGCGGGCAACAAAGTATGATGTTACATTTTCGATAAAAATATTCGACAAATAAGCCGTATTGCGTGTTAAAAATGTTAAAATCTTTGTAGTTTTCGTCTTTGTACTCCTTTTTAATCGAGCTGGTGTTTTCGTCGCAATACTTCACTGCCGTAGCCCAGGCCTGGTAGCATTTCCGCTTACAGCTTACAGGGAAGACTAAACCAAGGCTGGAATTTGCCACCGACAGGCACTGAAGAGAACGGAATATAAAGTTCCATACCCTGCGGCACCAAATCAGTGACAGCATCGCTGATGCTGTCACTGATTTGGTGCTGCAGGGTGCTGCAACGATGTCTGGATCATCCAGCGAGAAGCATTTAATAATCCAGCATTTAATATTTAATTACTTTTTGATTTCTTGATAAAAAAAAACAAATTGCCACTAAAATTTAGAAAACACAATATTGTTAATTCAACATTTAATAACACAAAAAACACTTATAAACGCGAAGGGTACAATAACATTAAATAAGTAGAAATTTTAGGGGCAACTCAATTTCTTATCAAATAAGGCAAAAATGTCATGCATAGAAAATAACAATTAAAAAGGAAATAGTTTTTTAACAATTTAATTC
>NJDC01003547.1:34586-44955 GCA_002245475.1 Calephelis virginiensis
TGGAAAAATCCAATTTTCTTGTTGTTGGCCGACCCGGGATTCGAACCCGAAACCTCATGCAGTCAAGTCCAACGCCCGGACCGCTAGACCACAGAGGCGATTATTTATGATTTTAAAAGTTATATGATTTTTTATGATTTTAAAAGTTCTCTTTTCTCCGCAAGACTGTGCCGCTCGTCTTCATAATGCTTTTGGGAGAGAAGCACCTTGTTCGAGCATCGTGAGGCGATGGTCTGCTGAATTTGAGAGAGGTCAAGTTCCTTTACATGACGAATTTCGTAAAAGGCAGCCTTCAACTGCCGTCAACGAAAATAATGTGGCTACTGTTAAGCGGTTAATTGAAAAAAACCCCCGGATTACCTATTAGACAGTTCGAGTACTATTGGGGATTGGTATGAGCCAAATTCAGAAAAATTTACACGAAGAATTGAAAGTTCGGAAACTTTGTTGCGGTTAGATCCCTCATGAACTGACAGCGGAGCAGAAGCGGGCTCGCGTGGAATGGTGCTCACAGATGCTACTGAAGTACAACCATGGACATTCTAATGCTGGTTATGAGGAGACGAAAAGTGGATTTATTGTTTTGAACCCGAAAAAAATACAGCAATCTTTTGAATGGGTTTGAAAATGAGAACAGGCCAACAAAAGTGAGACAGGCGTGAAACGTTGGTAAAAAAATGATAGAGTTTTTTTTACATCTGTACAATTCCACTTTAAGATCAAAAGAGTGTTAATGCCGAGTGATATTCTACAATTTGTTTACCCAGGGTGTTAGAAAAAATCGCTAAAGAGGACCCAAAAGCCGCATTCTCCTACACCATGATAACACTTCTTCACACACGGCCAACAAAACAAAGTCATTTTTAGCTTCGGAAAAAGTGCATCTCATCACTTATCCTGCACATAGCCCCGACCTAGCACCATGTGATTTCTGTATTTTCCTCAAAATCAAAGATTGGATGAGAGGTTTTACTTTTACCAACTCCTAAGAGGCAGTGATAGCGTTTATTCAGCACCTAGAAAACATGCCATCAGATCTGTGGTCCTCCTGTTTTAAAAAATGATTCGATCGCATCAAAAAGTGTTTAAAATGTAAAAGCGATTATTTTGAAAATAAATTAACATAATATTTTAGTCATAACATGTTGTTTTTTTAAGTTACGCTAAGCTTATAGTGTGACCTACATATTATGTCCAATACACAGAACAATATTTTGACATTAATCCTGTACTAGGCATAAAAAATAAAATTTTAGACGACACAAATGTTTTTCGAATTAAAAAAATACTGATTATTCAAATGACAGAAACAAGGCTCATTCCACATTAAGTATTAAAATCGGAAAAACATTTTAGTCGATTCAAAGGCGTAGGGATATGATGACATGATCGCCCGCTATTGCAAGTATCAAGTAATTAAATACTTGGAATTTTCCACTAGCGCAATGCAGTAACTCGCTGCAGGATTAATTACGACTTGCTCGGATTAATAATCGCTTTAACTTTTCCCGCAACCAAAATGCCAACGCTTGCTATTGTCGTATTACAATTTGAAGATTAGGATAACCACTAAACTTATAAATGCAAGAAACTTAGAATTCCAGTCCTATCGGCAACGCACCATAAAATTTTAATAAATAAATACAAGTTACACAAATTGAATCTAACCCCAAAGTAAGCAAATTATGTGCTTGTGTAATGGGTGTTAGTCAACGATACAACAGTATCGTTGACTATCTTGATCGTTGATCTATGTAATAACATAGAAATACTTAAATAAGTATCAGAATACATTTAATAAACACCCAGACCCGGAAATGCAGACATCTAAATGTTCATTACACAAATGCCAGCCCCAGTCGGGAATCGAACCCGAGCCTCGCGATTCATCGATGCAGTTAGGCGAGTACACTAGCCACTCGACCAACGAGGCGGTCAAAGTCTAATGCGTCTCCAGGCGAAGTATTTATTTTACCATAAGGAAATTAGTCGGTTAATTTACCTTTTTCAATCCAATTCAAAAAAATATGTTCTAATAAAAGCAAAAAATCAAAAGTCTCTTAAGTTAATCAGAAATACGGACGGACGGGCCGGCATTCTCACTCAGTATGTTTTGCAATGCGATGTGCCCTCAATCCGACAAACTTCGCCTCATCAACAGTGGGCGCTATCCTTAACCACTTGGCAGTCCGTGGGCACTGCAGTGCCAATTTTTTTTTTACGCAGAACTGTTAGTGGCACTACAGTGCCACAACCTCAAAGCGTTTGTAAAAACTTGTTTATTACGAATCGGTTGTGAATCTGTGCCACAGCTGTAGTATTTAATGTTAAGAAAGAATCATGGATGGCATAAAAACCTAGTTCTATCCATTTTCATGCGCTGTTTTATTGACAGAGCAAATTCAAAGTGACATATTTTTTTACTGTGCTTGAGCAAAAGCTGCTGAGGAAGAATGTCGTCAGTACTTTCATTTTAAAGTATGATTTGTTGTAATTTTCTAGATAAAATTCTCTTTACAATGATGTATAAACATCATAACGTTTCATTCTGCAAATTTCATAATTTTTACAAACAATATAGTCAAATACTGTTTGTGAGTAAACATGGCTGGTTTTGTTGTTATTTACGGATTGTCGAATTTAAGTTTTATACACTATTGACTATACATATTTTCAACTTTATTGATGCTTAATTTTATTACCTATCTAGCAGTATTTTTTTTTCATAATCACAACTTTACTTTTCTTTCTACAAACATTTTTATAGAAACAGGTCACGCGATTTTTTTTGTGCACCTATCGAGCGATAGCGCCGGACGGTTCTGGCACATCACTGTTTGCTAGCGGGGACAGTCAAGCGGTTAAAGTATACTATTAAAAACATATAGCAAGTTTTATGTAATTTAAACACACATGTATTTTTCCACAAATATATTTTTGTATAACAAAATATGTTCTAGGCTCGATTTAATACGTACCGCTGCCAAATTATTCTAGAATTAACTAAAATGAACCAAATCCTGGCAACACCCAGCACAGCTTATGCTATACGCACAAAAGCGTCAGAATGGGTAACCTACATAAGATCATTATTTGATTTTAGATCAAATAAAAATTGGACATTTTTGTTAATATGTACTGCAAAGTACCACAATTATAAGCATTTTTCCCTGCAAACAAGGTCTAAAATATTTTTACATCTCAAAAAAATAATAAATTCGAAAAGAGTCAAAAGATTAAAAAATATTAAAACTACATAAACTCATAAACAAGATTAGCTTGTATGGTTAATTTATTAATTTTATCAAAAATATTCGAATTCAAACAATCCCTAAAAAATATTTTTTGTTATATTTCATTTGCTTCCATTTTGCTTTTAATATAATTAAATTTTCATAACTGATGAACTGCTAGAAAGATTAAGGTAGAAACAGACTGAGCCCACGTACGCAACGTATACGATGCATGATGACGTCTGAAATCGTGTGACGCCCTTGAATTTATATGAAAATGTGTGGCTTAGAAACACACTTATCTTACGGAACGCTTTCATCTGTCGATCCAGGTCGGCCGCGGCGTGGGAAAGGTGGACGAGGATCCTGCGCTATCCCACGCGTCGGACCAATGTGTTTCTAAATCGTACGTACGCGCGACGCGTCAGATACAGATAAAACGTCGTTGGAGAATAAACGTTACCAACAATAAAATGGAAGGGTAATTTATTTCGCATACCCAATGTGTTTTCTTTTTTATTTTGTTTTTGTAGCACGATCATATTTATACGAAAGTAGCAAAGGCAATAAACCATCCCCAAACTCTATTTCGAATCAGAAAACATTGTACAATGAAGTCAGAACAACGACTTATGTCAATTGTACGTTGCATGCATATGCACGTGCATATACCATTCTGCGCCTACTCGCCCACGTCGAAATGCATGCGTAGGATACGTGGGCTCAGTTTGTTTCTACTTAATATCTATACCGATCAGGCTAGGTAATAAAAAAATACATTTATATTTGGATCTATAATACTAGGTATAACTTCATCAATGTAAACTTATTAAAAATGCAATTATGGAGTATAATATAAAACCACTTTTCAGATCTTCTATCTCTGGAAAGCATCAGCTCTCAATTTTAAAAAAACATATTTGAGTTATCACGTAAAACAAATAAAATTACATTAAAAATATTATAGACTAATGACATTTTATTTTGAAGTTATAACTACACTGTAAAGCATAAGATGTGCTCTGTGTTCATCCCATTTTACATAAGTACTTATATTATGTACAAATATTTACCTACTTGATTATGATTATCTGTATTTTAAAAAGTTGAATGCCCTTAAACTCAATACTACATAACTGCGATAGCAACCTGTCCCTATTAAATTATTGCGTCATTGATAAGGCTTCTAATAAACGCATAAATAACGTGTCAAATGTCAACGTGTGTTTGTAAAAAACTTTAACAATTCTCGCGTTAGAGTTTTGAACGCGGGACATAGCAAATAATAAATTAAGGTGCTGTCAAAAACAATTTCAGCGTTAATGTCGAACACGAGACGCGTCAAAACATTCACGGAGTTGGTCAATAACAAGTTTGACATTCCCGCGTTAATGTTGAACGCGACACGTGCTGAATGATTGACATTCACGAAGTTAGTCAAAAACAACTTTGACAATTCCCACGTTAATGTTGAAAGCGAGACGTGTCGAATGATTGACATTCACGGAGTTAGTCAAAAACAACTTTGAAAATTCCTGCTTTAATGTCGAACACGAGACGTGTCATTCATTACATTCACAGAGTTAGTCAAAAACAACTTTGACAATTCTCGCGTTAACGTCCAACGCGAGAAGAGTCGAATGATTGACATTCACGGCGTTTGTCAAAAAACAAATGTGACAATTGTCACGTTAAAGGATTTTATTTTGAAACTTAATTGAAGTGGGATGTGTTCATCGGCATAATAAGTACTAACTTTTACGATAACGTAACACACATTTTAAATCGTCTGTTCGAAAACGCGAAACTGCAAGAAAATTTCTACGCATGGTGAACCTATTTTAATGAATATAAGGGAAATTAAATCTTGGAGAAGGACATAGCAGCGGAAGCATATACTACTATATATTCGAATACCTCAACTGAATTTCGAGGGAGTGCTACAAAACTTTCACACGCGGGCGAATCCGCGGAAAAATATTAATTTCGAGCATAAATAATCTCCAAAATTACAATAAGTTCAAAAAGTCCATGCTTAATTTTCCATATAAACTAAGTAAACCAATGCATGGACTTTTGGAACTCACTGTACATGCTAATGATAATACCTATAGAAAACCTCTTGATTTTTAAGAGATCTGTACTTTTAAAAAAGCGGAACCTTTACAGGATCACTTGAGTGACCGTCCGTCCCTTCTGTTAAAACGTTTTTTCTCAGAAAAATTTAAAAGTTAAAATTTATATCAAACTAGCGGCCCGCCCCGGCTTCGCACGGGTATAAAATATAGATATAAAACTTTCTCTTCAATCACTTTATCTATTAAAAAAACGCATCAAAATCCTTTGCGTATTTTTAAAGATTTAAGCATACAGGGACAGATGAAGCGACTTTGTTTTATGCTATGTAGTGGTACTTAGGTCTATTGTCCCTTGGAACTGTGAAAACAATTAATAATGCCCTTCATGCAGCAAATTTTCGAAACTCGCAAGGGAATCAAAATCTTGTGAACTCAAAATCTTGAAATTTGTTACGATACAGAAATATTAATAAATAACTATTGTATATGTAACTACTAAATAATTATGTATTATAAATAACTTATAATACAGTAAAACGAAAACTTGCAAAATCCGCCAAATTTTTAGAAACACCATATAATTACAATTCTTTATTATTTTACAGCTTTGTACGGTACCCACAGCGTGAGTCCAACTCGCACTTGACCGGTTTTTATACACAGGATGCTTAAAAAGGCAACCGCTTAGTCTCGGGGAGCACAGGGCAGATACCCACTCGCGCGCAAAATACAAGCAAATGATGCGCGTGCGCATCTAAACTTTACTCTACTATTTTTCGCCAATTACAATTTCTAATTACAGATTAAGTTTTTATATATTGGTATCTTGAAAAATCACAACATAGTATAAAACAAAGTCGCTTCCTTTGTCCCTATGTCCATTTATATACTTAAATCTTTAAAACTACGCAGCGGATTTTGATGCTGTTTTTATAAATAGATAAAGTGATTGAAGGAAGGTTTATATGTATATTTCATACCTGTGCGAAGCCGGGGCGGGCCGCTAGTATTGAATAAATGGCATTTCTATTACATTTTTTTATATAAACTAGGTACTAAAGGCGCGAGCGCTTCATGTATGAAACCGTTACTTACAAATTGCTATTAAGTATTAATTATGTCTAGAAGCTTCTAACTCAATATACAGCATCAAAATTGGCATAACAATACAAAACATAGATCAGTCATACATAATAGTCATTTTGGGTAATACATTTAATATACATTTAACATTTGTCATTATAATTATATACTTATATACAAGAAGACTATATACACTAACATCCAGTTATACTTAAATTTTATGACTGGATTTGAACCAACTATCGACGTCATCGATTTGGTATAATTAAATAATACTCGAAAGGTTTTCACCTATGGATGTGTTGCTTGGTAACTCAAGTGGCAAAAGCGTTGACAGTACATACATCGGACTTGTGGCAGTGTAGTGGCTCAATAAGCATCGATCACCGAAGGATGCTGGTTCAAATCCTATCCACAATCAAATTAATTATACTCCAGCTCAGAATTATCTGCCGTTCTGGGATTGTCGTCATTAGGATTAGCAGGTTGATTAGTTCTATTCTGTCTGGAAATATCTAGAACAGGCAAACGCAGGACATAGTCTTGGTCCAGCCTATCCATTTGCAATCTAGACCTTTCCGACCAAGGTATCACTCGAAAATCTGAATTCGAACCCGCGATGTTATTCAGTCTTGGCATCCTCTGGGCCAATGATCTTAACCTGGAATCCACCCTCGCTCTCGTCTCCGGAACATTCTGGGTTTCAGGTCTTCTTGAAGCTTCTAGACGGTTCGACGTGAACATGTGTTGGTACCTCGCGATCTCGCAAGGCAGCAATGGACGAGCGTCCCTGCCAATCCTTTGGACGGTAATCTGTCGCTGGTTCTGGTTTGTTTCCGTGCTCGTCGGTTGGATTATGACACCATTTTGTTGAGTCCGACTTTGCGAAGACAAGTTCAACGCTAAGAAGTCTGGTAACGGCACACAATAGACACCAAGTTCCTCCTACAAACAAATGAAGAAACTAAATTTCTCTTTTTTAATTTATATCATGAGATTGAGAGAGTGAGAAGAGTGCACTAGCAAAGATATACTAATGGTAAGAGACTACGACCGTCTATTAACACTATAAATGTTATTGATTCATCGATATCATAAAGAAGCTAACTTTGTATATCTACCACTTCGCTTCGGTCATCGGTACGTTAGTTATGTTTTGTTGACGCTCGGTACATTTAATCTTATAACACTGTGTTTTACGTGCATTTTTAGTAAGAAACCTGATAAATGTGTTCGGACCTATCCACAGTATCAAATTTTTGAAGTACGCATTTAGTGAGAATACTACTATACTGCAAAAAAAAGACTTAATTAGCCGGTAAACAGTGTGGGTAACACGGGTGATGCAGTTAGTTAGAATTTGTGTTGTTATTTAAATTATACCTTCATTGTTCAATCCATAAACCTAAAGGTTGGTTTAGTTTGGTGACATCTAGTGAAAACTACTCAAACGACATATTGGGTATCAAACACATTCAAATAATAAAATGGTTGCCAAATGTAATGCTTGTGGTAAATATATGTCACCGTCACAAGATGCCGCTAACATCGTTTGTTCCCGATGTTGTAAACCTATGCACCAAGCTGGTATAGGCATATAAATTGGTGTAATTCTTGCAAGCTGGGTAAGTCCTGAATGTAAGATTAAAGAGCCCAGATCTAATATGGATAAAACTCCAGTAAAGGGGGAGTAACCCAGAACAGTGAACAGTGGCAATAAAAAGTCCAAGTTTACTGGTTTCAGAGGATGTGGAGACGAAACGTATGTCCTACCCGATGCAGCGCTAATGGAGTTGCGGGCTATGACAGAAGAATTACGCCTAACCAAGGATGAAATTACATTACTTCGCCAGGAACTTACTGATATCCGTCAGTTAGAACGCTCCTGTGACATTCGTGTCGAAAAACTGGAAGATAAAGTACAGTCGCTGGTGGAACAGGGTACAGCTGGAGATGGCTATGTCAGTAAAGAGATGTCCAAGAGACTTCAATCGTTAGAATCGAATTTAATTCACCTGCAAATGAATTTGGATGAAGGAGAGCAGGAGCTACTTTCTAACGACATTGAACTCACAGGTATACCTGAAGAAAGTGGTGAAAACCCAATTCATATTATGCTTGCCTGCGCTGTTAAACTAGGAGTACAGTTGGACGAACGCGAATTAGTTAGCTGTCGACGTGTAGGTGGTATCCGTCAGGTAGGCGCGCGCCCACACCCTCTTGTGGTACGACTTACGCGACGCGACGTGCGCGCTCAACTGCTGCACGCCGCTAGGGTGCGCCGCCAACCGAACACCCAAGACCTGGGACTTTCGTCTCAACCTTGCTCATTTTATTTAAAAGAACGGCTTCTTAAGAAAAATAGAGACTTGTATCGTAAGACACGTCAAGCTGGAAAGAGCTCCGGGTGGCGGTTTGTTTGGACACATGATGGCCGGATCTTCATCCGAAAAGAAGCTGGAGCGCGGTCACATCAAATATGTTCCGATACTGACCTACAGCAGGTTTTTGGTTTAAATATAGTGCATTCAAAAGAAATATCTTAATAACATCTATAAATTTTTTTAAAAAACTATGTGGCTTAATGATTAATTTACTGCCCAATTATAGTAAGCTACTTTGTATGATGGTACTAACATTAAATTACACAAAGTCCGTCAAATTAGTAAATTTATATTTAATTAATGTAATATTCGGAAATTATATTTATATTTTTAATGATAAAATAACCAATTTTAAAGTTTCATATTTTAATTTCGCCCTTGTGTTATGTTGTCTTGTGTTATGTTGTAAATTTTCGAAATAGTTTACCATAGATAACTGCTATATATTTTAAATGGCTAACATTAAATAAGATTTCTCAAAAGCGTATAATTTATTCTACTTTTTCAATTCTTCAAAAAATTATATATTTTAAATTAGCTTCATTCGAAATTCTAATGTATGGTTGCTATTTTATTTTCATAACTTCACTAAACATAGAGATTAATTTCCATTGGAGTTATTTTAATATGCACTTCTTCGTTTGTATAACAAATTGCCGCTACCGTTACGTGTATGCTTTTATTAAAATGAAACATTTTTATTTAATATAAAATGGAATAAATAAATAAATGGATATAAAATGGATAGCAATATCAATAATCTTATTTACCAGGATCTAGACTCTTTATCGGTGGCTCTTTATGCGGTGATATAGAAAATTGTTCTAACGCAATCCAAAATGATCAAAGTTGTTTTAAAATGATTGTGCAAAATATCAGAAGCGTGAAATGTAATATATCAAATTTTGAGACTCTTTTACACAGGACTAAAGTTGATTGGGATTTAATTGTCCTAACAGAATGTTGGTTACGCAGTAACCTGTATATTCGAACACAAGAGGGATATCACTATACTAGTACTTAAAATAATCTCACTCAAAACGAAGGCGTGATACTTTACTACAGCCTTTCCCAAAGTGGGCGATAACGCCCCCTTGTGGGCGCTGGAAGCCTAGAGGGGGGCGGTATAAATCTTGAAAAAATGTTTTTTTTTAAACTAGGCGCAACAAATATGTTATTGAGGTTATTGACAAGAAAAAAAAGAGGGGGGGGGGGCGCCACAAAACAACTGATTTTCAAAGTGGGCGTTACATGAAATAAGTTTGGGAACCTCTGCTTTACTATAAAGCTACACACCACTACATGGTATCTAAGCCACACGTGGAAGACTTATAACTGTCTATTAGTGAGAATAAATAATGATTCCGTTGTTATTGCTATATACCGACCGCCCAGTGTTAGAAGCATTGGTAACTTTTTTGAATCCTTAAATCATCTACTTTTAACACGTTGTTCTTACAAAAATATAATTTTAACCGGAGACATATTAATATTAATTCTTTATCAATAGATCCCAGATCTAATGACTATTTAAATCTCTTAGCAGCTCATGGTATGTTACCCGCGTATAATATTCCTACTCACACTAGTA
>NJDC01003547.1:49405-60840 GCA_002245475.1 Calephelis virginiensis
AAAGTTTTTTAGACTATATCTAACAGATAGAACTCAGTGTGTTGTGTTAAAATGGATAAATGGATAAGCAGTAGCCTTCCTGTTACACACGGAGTACCTCAGGGTAGTATTTTAGGCCCAACTTTATTTTTAATTTTTATTGATAGCCTTTATCGAACCGAATTTATTAATGGAAAGATCGTTACCTATGCTGATGACACTGCTTTATTATTCCACGATGACACATGGACAGAAGTTTTTCATTTTGCACAAGAAGGGTTCAACGTAGCCCGAGACTGGCTAATGGCTAATAAATTAATATTAAATACAGAAAAAATAAAATATATTACTTTCAGTATTAGTAACAGTAATTTTCAATACAATACTGTTAACCGTATAATAGCTCACACTTGTAAAAATATTTCTGATTGTAGCTGCATAGAACTGGAACAGACTAATAATGTAAGGTACCTCGGTGTGATAATTGACAACCACCTAAATTTTCCATCACACATAAATCTATTAACGTCCAGAATACGCAAACTTATATTTATTTTCAAAAAACTTCGACACATCTCAGATAAAAAATTACTTACGAATATATACAAAGCTATTTGCCAGTCATTACTAACCTACTGTGTGTCCTCGTGGGTTGGAGCTTCCAAAACTAATATGATTAAACTAGAGAGAGCGCAAAGATTTGTTCTGAGGGTTATGAATTTTCTTCCATTTTTCTACTCGACCAAAGAGCTTTATGAAAAATATCAGGTACTTACCGTACGCCACCTATTTGTATTGCATGTTATACTTAGAACACATTCAAGTTTATCATATGAGGCTAGATCAAATAAACGATCTAACAAAAGAATTCTGCCTGTGTCAATTTTTAAAACATTTTTTCCCATAAATTCTTTTGGTTCCTCAGCACATTCTTATATAACAAAATCAATTCCAGGCTAAACATTTACAATCTTACCAAATACAAATGTAAACAAATAGTATCTACTTGGTTGTCCTTACTATCCTATGATGAAACTGAACTACTGTTAAAAACTGTATTATAAACGTCTTAACATGTATAAAAAAAATAGTAAAACATAGAATTGTATAAATCCTTTTCTATACACCCCTACCAAACATACATTTTGCACACTTGTTTTATTTGTAACATATCACATATATAATAGCATACGCTCCTACACTCAAATCACACACAAGCGGGCGCTTTTATACTCACACACACACACACACGTCATTTACACCCTCTTAAGCGTTTTTACACATACACATACAAATACGGACACACACTTACACACATTCAGTAACAAATAATTTTGTATTTTTATTTAAAGAAAAAAAAATGAAATTGAATGATGCATCATTTTTTTTTAATTAATTTTAATTAATGATTTGTAGAAATATGCAACTAATAACCATTTCCTTGTATTATTACTAAATTTTATTTTTAGGTAGTTTTTATTATTATAATTTTTCTGTTTCTCTATCACAAGTGTAAAGGAATACCATAGTATACGTGATCTGAAGTGGGGCCTGGTGATCTGCTCGCACAGGGTATCCTAGTTGCAAACCCCAGTCTCTTAATTTGTTATTTGGTTTTGAATGTTGATTCTGTTAAACTGTTTGTAAGAGAAAACTTTGTATCTATCTGTAAAGACTATCGGCTTTACCCCTCATCTCGGAACACGCCAATGGCTAGCACAGGAACAATGGCGACAGGATTAGAGAAGACGGTAGTAATAATCTGAGTGAGGTACAGAACAGCACTCTACAAGCTAACTGTGACAAGTTACATTAGTGGAATAATCTTACAATGAGCGATGGGGTCGTCACATTCCGATGCCGGAAATATATATATATATATATATATATATATATATATATCACATACATACGCGGGACTAGCAGGCCGAAAGCTCACAGCTTGAGCCGTAACACCTGATCTAGTCTTACAACCACGTCGACCACCGACAAACCACCAAAATCAGCATAACAATAAACAATAGAGTAGTATACGTAATCATTCACTACACTGTTAACAAACATAACCACAATCACGCACAAACAACTATAGCGTACACCCATTTATTACTAAACAAACCATCAAACATTGGAGTTACCAAACCCACGAAGGGGAAAGGGGGCTCCATCCCACCCCTCCTGCGTGAGTGCCGACCGAATAATGCACCCACCATCACATCCTGGGCCCTAAGATCCCAATTGAATTAACAATTGCGACCTAGAAGTGTCTCTTTGTCAACCTCTGACAGGGAGAGACTATTACCAGTGGCGACCACCGTACTAGATAGTGATCCAAACACTGAGAGACGTGCCCAAAGCATGTCTGCCGCAATATGGCGGCGCTAGGGTTTATATACACGTGGCCGCGGTGAACGGGCCAATAAGATACGAGTTACTTGCTTTTGCGCCACCTGTTGTACTAATGAGACAACTTTATCCATAACTTCCCGACAACGGACCAATAAGAAACAAGCTACGAGAATTCCGATGCACCTGTGGCGCCAAATGTACTAATGACCACAATATCACAACTGTACTTTGTTCATGACTATCCGAAGTTACAAGCGGATGCGCCACACGTTGCACCGACGACACTCATAACCACAGATATTAGAAAATAGGTATACTAGCTCATGACCTTCCGACATATTTATAGCAGACATCTTACATTAACATTGGCCGGCCGCTCTATACTAGTATCTGGTATCGTTAGAAATGGCTTCCTCTCAATTTCCATAGAGGACTGAACTGGTGTTTGTTTGTCTTTGTCTTCGTCAAGCGGTATGTCGGGAACCACTTGGAGGTCCTCCGGGGGGTTTGGTATTACAACGTAGCTGGCTATTATACTTGAGAGCTGGTCGAGGACCTGATAAAAAAAACGAGTCATTACAATCAACAAAAACAAACAGTGAAACGAATTTCAAAAAAAGTGCTGAGACCAAAAAAAAATTCATTTATAATGGTCTGAGTAAAAATGTTACATTATTGTTATTTTTTCTTTTTCGTTTATATTCATCTAATTATTTATTTACAAAATGAGGGTACGTAATAATTTTATTTTATCCAGTAAAAAAAATTATGACGTCCCGGGTTTGATTCTCGGTTCGGACAACAATAAAAATGTGTTTTTTTTTCATTTTTTAAGTTTGCCAACTATTAAATTCTGGAACTTTAGATATGCAGATACTTTATTTACTTACAAAATTATGCAGATTTTTTTTTAAATTTCATAATTAATTAAATAAAAATGCTTTTAACAACAAATCAAACAAATCACTGAATAAAAAAAGGATCTTCACGCCCATATCCCCGAAGGACTTAGGCAGAGGCACAACTACTTACGACTAACCGAAGACACTAAGTCCCACAATGTGATTGCTGGCAAGCCTATCGCCCAACCGGGCGCATATCCCATCCTGGGCAACGTTATTTTTATTAGAAAATTGAAAATAATCAATTTTATATTCCATTTATATTACATTTTCTATGCTTTTTTGCTGTCCGACCTGGGGATCGAACCCGGCACCTCAAGAAGTCAAGCGCGACGTCGGACCGCTAGACCACAAGAGACGAGAGGCGAGTACATTAAATGAAAATAAAATTACCTGATCAGCCAACAATCTGTGCTTAGGATCCTTCACTAGCAACCTCTGTATTAGAAATACTGTGTTATCCGACACTTGGACTGAGTTTCCATCACTGGAAAAAAAATATACGTGAAAAAACCATGCCCATTAAAACATATTTTTTTTATGATATTTGAAGGCAAACAAGCAGACGTATTTCCTGATTTTAAGAAATTCACGCCGCCTAGACACCAAAGGTGGTAATGGTGCGTAGCCATTCTAAGGCCGGGATGTTAGGCCTCGAGCAAAAGCAAGTTTGCCGGCTACCTTATCCTCAGAACCGAAACACGTCAACGGCGAGCACTGAAGTTATGGCGCAGGAATAGGTAAGTGGTACCAATCCGGACGAGTCGCTACGAAACTCTACTACCTAGTAGGATATCATGGTGTTAGAGACGGTAAGCCTACGCTCGCCTTTTACGAACAGGCATCTCGATAGCCACAAGCGAATGGACATTTTTATATTACTAGTGGTCGCCCATTGGTCGAAATTCGACCATAATAATTTTTAATATCTTGTTGATAAGAACGCCATCTTCATTTCTTAAGATCAACTACTTTGTTTCCAAACTGTATGATTAAAGTTCGTGCGCCATCTGTGATCGTTATCATCAATATATTCGTTTGTGTGTGTCAAATGCATGGTAGTGTGGGTAATGTTTTATTTATTCTGCACTTCTCCTACACATAAACTATAACTTTGCCAAATTTTATGCTCCTGCGTCCACGCAATTTTCGTAAAAATTGGTCCCAAGTTTTGGTTTGGATACCACAACACTGCAGCATACACAAGAGGATAAACAACTTACGGAGGTATGTTATAATTGGCAGCCTGTATCCGACTGAAGAGTTGAGCGAGGCTCGTGTCGCAGAATGGGAACTGACCATAGAGCATTGTATACAGAACAACACCCAACGCCCACATGTCCGATGGCTTCCCCAAATATGGCTTACACATTAAGACATCTGGAGATATATATGCGGGAGAACCTGGAACACACGAATCATATACATAAAGTAAAAATAAGTATCTTTAAGCAAATATCGTCTAATTAGCAAGCAGAGGTATAATATAACCACAGCACCAACAATTCACGCCAAGAACCTTACGCAGTAGGCAGAGAGTATCTGGTGCCAAACCTCAAGGTCCTTCCAAACCTGACTGGCTTCCTCCTCTTTCATAACCCTCTTCATGAACCAACGATTAGTTAAAAGTACTTAGTACGATGTTTGTTTGTTTAAAAAATAAAAAACATATTTTTGAGTTGCTTGTCCTGGAATCAAAGCCGAGATATACTGCTCAGTCATAAAAGTACCAGAAAAAAAATCAATAATACACTTGTGTGAAGACGCATCATCGTGGTCCCACCAAATACAAGAATTTTCTTTCCACAAATCTAGCCTTTTTCATCGAATTTGGTCTCTTAAACGCCGCATAACGCTAAAATAAAGTTCTTTGTTTACCGTTTGACCTTCCGGCAAAAACTCCGAACGCACAACACCACGATAGTCAAAGACTCAACATGACTTTGACTTATGTACGAGTTGGGCTTGCTTTTTTCGGTTTTAAATTCAGTTGGAAGGCGTTATTCCGAAGCTTGTTGACTAGTTTGCATGTCAAACTCGTAAACACACATCTCGTCACTAATTACAATGCGTTCTAGTATATCCTCAGCGAATCTAATGCAATTGAGTTTTGGGAAAATTCTGGTCTTTCGTAACTAGCCGAGCGGCAACATGTTTCATACACAAATGATTAGTTAAAATTATACGGATCGACACAGAAAGTTTAGTGGGTATTTCTCTCAAAGGGAATGAGAATTTTCAGGCGCTGTTTCATATACTTTGGTGTATATGAAACAACTGTTACAGATGTTAATTAAACAGCAACAGATGTTAACTACAGTTGCAGACTTTGATGGCCTACTAGAGCGAGACAAATCTTCTATCGCATCTTGACCATTTTGTATAACTCATAATCACGAGTGTTTAAAGGCCACTGTAAGCCTTCTGTAACATTTGCATTACACCGAAAATTAAATTTCATTGCCCATGCAAAATTTAAGATTTGTAACTCTTTATTCGAAGATTTTGTTGATTATGAACTTCGCAATACACAATAAATACGTTAAGTAATAACAGGACTGTATTTTATACAAACTAGCTGTTCCGTTAATCTTCGTTCCACTCGTTCCAATCCAAATAAAATGTTGATTTTACCATTTTCTTTGCTGTTGAATGTGTTAAAATGTACTGTATGTCCTTCTCCTGATTCTAAGCTACCTCCCCTTAAATTTTTAGCTAAATTAGTTTAGCTGTTCCTCGAGTTAGAAATAGTGTATGTTACTTACACAACTTTATTTTATATATTATATAGATAACAGATGCAACTTAAAACAACTGTGCCAATCTAGCACCAAAAAAAAACGAAAATTTTAATTTGGAACCATAAACAATTAATAATTCGTTCCTGATATATACTTTATGACATAATGAAGGTCTTTCTTCAGTATCAGCAATGTATTATTTGTTTGTGGTTCTAAGTTCCTTTTTTTGTTGTTGTTAGATTGGCACAACTATTTTAACTGTTTAGGTTAACTAGATCGTAGAACGATTATTGAATTCATTTGTTACAAAAAATGTGATAAATGAAGAACCACTCGACCGATTTCATGTAACTAACATAAACCATCTACTAAATAGTCCGAACAAAGCCTCAACATTTGGTTTGGACAGGTGAGCCCGTGCTTGTGTTACAAAATTACAACGAAAAGTGGCATTGCTTTATATAGATATGCATAAAAAATATTTAAAATCTTTAAACAAAATTCACATACCTCTTTGATCTTTTAACAAATCTCTGTCGCTGCCCAAATGTGTCCCAAGACAGAAGTTTGTGATAACTACTCGACCTGTCCTTTGATTTAGGACTATATTACCTAATTTAAGATCACAAAGCCTCAACATTTGGTTTGGACAGGTGAGCCCGTGCTTGTGTTATAAAATTACAACGAAAAGTGGCATTGCTTTATATAGATATGCATAAAAAATATTTAAAATCTTTAAACAAAATTCACATACCTCTTTGATCTTTTAACAAATCTCTGTCGCTGCCCAAATGTGTCCCAAGACAGAAGTTTGTGATAACTACTCGACCTGTCCTTTGATTTAGGACTATATTACCTAATTTAAGATCCCTGTGTACTATATTTCTCTGGAAATAAAAATATTTTTATTCAGATATTTGCTATCTCATAAACTAATCAAAATAAAATTTAAATTATGTGAAAAATTAACTATAATTTAAATAAATAAAACCTTATTTCCCTTAGAACCATATGACTATCCAGGCCAAAGTAGTGATTGATTAGGTTACTATTTAAATTATGTTTTATAATTCAAAATCAATTTTATTATTTTTACAGCCTAAATTTAATGTTTTGAACAAAATTAATTTTGAAAGGTAAAACACACTAAGTTTATACTATGTTTACATGGTTTAGATACAATTTGCCCGCGTGGTTAATGGTCCTATAGGGACATTTTTTTGGGATAAAAACTATCCTGTGTTAATCCAAGTTACCCTCTATGTGTGAGCCAAATTTCATGAAAATCAGTTTAGCAATTTTTAAGTGAAGGAGCAACAAACAAACATTCAAACTTTTGCATTTACAACATAAGTAGGATTGAAACCAATTTTGAAAAGAACCTTTAGAACATATCTAGACTACATTCATAATTTTTGGATTATATAAATTTTCAAAGAAAGAGAATATTTCACCCCATACAGGATTTGAACCTGTAACTTTTCATTCACCTGTAACAGTTCATTGTTACAAATGAAATTCACATGTATAATGGCCCTAAGTTTCGTTTCTCTCAAGATATTTTAATTTTTGGATTATATTTATGTTCCATTTTTTACATGATTTTTTAATTACATTTCACATAATATTATAGCCTGTTTTTTAATCTCAGAGACTAAATTGACAGATGTAAATGTCAAGTTTACACATACTGATACCCGATTTTTCTTAGTAATGTTGACCTACAAAAAAAGATTTTTTAAACAGAAGTTGATGTTGATTTTTCAAAACAGATAAAACGAAATTTGTTTGATACTGCGACTACTAGGAAAAAAACACTGGATGGCATTTTAAACGACATTGAAAAGAAGGACGAAGTGATAATAATGTACTTATTGGTCGCTCAGTTCTTATACTGTTTTTGAGTAACATACACATTGTATGTAAATCGATTCAAAGATTCCTTTTTTTTATTAAAAATAGTGTACATTCAAGATAATAATATTGCCAACAAGCCTAGATCTGAAGATAGAATACCACGGAAGTCGAGGAAAATACTTAATGTTTGGTGTAATTAGACAAGATATTCTTGGAGTAGGTTTTTTGCAATTTTCAATTTGACTAATTTTTTATTTTGAGTTTTTAAATTATTATCTGGATAATTAATAAAATCAATATGTTTTAAAAGTAGGTACACATCGTTTTTTACATGATACAGTGAAAATATACATATGTAATGACATTTATTAACCTACGAGTATAACATACTCATATTATTGTGTGTCAAATTATTTTAAAATACACATTTTTCAGAGTATTTCATAAAAATTGGTAATACGTTTTATGAACATTTTCCGATAATGGCACCTTACTATTTATGAATCGCAAAAAACTGACAACATTGCTAATGTCAATTTAGTCTCAGGCTATAGGTGAGAAATTAACACCTAAACTTATATATACCGAGAAGTACTATGGATACAGGTTTTGCAGTTTTTTTATATCATAGCAAGACTAAAAAACACATAAAATGTATGTGTAAGAAATACATTTTTCCTTTAGGAAAGTAAGATAGTAAATGTTCAGTTGTTGGACTCGACTGCACCAGGTCTCGGACTCAAATCCCAGGTCTGGCAAAAAAAAAGAAAATGGGTTTTTTCCAATTTCCTAATAGAAAAAAATGTTGCTCGGTATTGGATATGTGCCCGATTGGCGATAGGCTTGCCACCTATCACATTGTGGGACTTAGTGTCTTCAGCTAGTCGTGGGTGCCCTGGTTGTGCCTCTGTCTACCTCTTCGGGGATATGAGAGTGAAGATACTTTTTACTTTTATGAAAGTTAACTGGGGCATCCACAAACCTAGAACACAACAATTACAAGTCACCGCATGCCCAATGGCTTACAGCAGCATTAATAGGTGGGATGATAGTACTCACATTATGATGTCAGCATTGTATAGGGGTTAGATATTTATGGTGCTAACTGTACCTATATGTGTAGTCCAAACAGAATTGGTCGTATGTGGCCAAGTAAGTATAGTTTAATTTATAAGAGAATTCTTAAATTATGTCATAGGTGATTCCAGATTTGACAGTCTTGACAAAAAGAGCAATGACATAAATTAATACATACCTTGTGTAAGTTGGCAACAATCCGTACAATATCATAAAATATTAATACAGCTTCTTTTTCAGGCACTTTCTTTACTTTTGTCACATACTGTTGCAGGTTTATGAGTTCGCTACCTTTCTCACTGAACTGGTGTGCTGTCACACAATCGAGGACTAGAAACAATCTTTCTCTAACCCTCCCAGTGTAAATAAAGCCTGGACCGTTTGGATTTGGCACTTCTTCTAAAGCATGATCCTGAGAAATTAAAAAAGGTTCAATACTAACTAAGTCTCACTGCCATACTCAAAACAATTAACATTCAATCTACTGTAAAGTACCAAATTACATAAAACTGATTAAAAGACAATTAACGTCTTTGAGTGTTGCTGTTAATCTCATATACTTAAGTAGTAAACTTTTTAAGACTAGGATTTAAAAAACATATTATAATTCAGAATGATATAAGCCTAAAAACTTACATTTTTAGGGATATCAAGATTAACATTTTTTTTAAATTCAAACTGCCCATTATATTATGCCAACTTACATTGTTTTCTATGAAACATTCATATTTTTTATGTTTTCATACTTAGTTTTTGGCTATATTCATAAAACAAAGGTTTTGAAACTTATGTAAACAAAGTTCTAGCTATCTATCTTTGTAATTAATTTCAATATAGTTGACCTATTGAACTTAGTACTGTCCACTGTGTGTGTCCAATCTAACAAATCAGAGATATTTACTTTCACTCACTCAGTCTTAGTAATATTGTACTATATTGTAATTTGTATTATAATAGTACTTTTTGAACTCGTACAAATGTATGATACATTTGTCATACACCTCAAAACTAAATATTTTAAGTATACAATATACATAGATACTTGTTTATCTGTATGTAGTGTGTATTTTATTTAAGATAGCAAATAAGTACCATACTACTATTTATTTTACAAATAAATATATAAAATTGAGTGTGCCTACTGCAGTATTAAAAAATAATTTTATTCATATCTCTATATAAATATTAAAACATCCATTAGTACATTTACTAGACTTATAAAAGAAATGTTTAGTGATTTTAATAAGCCCTAATTTACATTATATTTATCAGCATTATACAGTAAAAAGTAAGATAATATTAATAAAAAAATCTAAAGTAATACTAGAATAATACTTATATATTTGACTAAAGGTAGTAAATTATTTATTTATAAACTGACCTTAAATAGTCCATAATGATGAATCACACCATCTTGATCTTTTAGTAGGGACAGTAATGAGTATTCAGTATGCAAAAGCATTTTTCCTTGTCGATCATCCTGTGTCTCAGCCTGATTCTCATTGCGAAGTGTTAAAATTTTTATCTGATAAAACTCATCCGTCCTTTCTTTACGAGCTAGGCATTGAACTATACTTTTCACAGGACTGGGCCCTAATTTAGGACCTAATAAATAAGGACCTGCTTTACGTACGTGTTTGTCGGGAACAGATGTACCAGGTGCTGGTACATCACTTTTACTATAAGGTATACTTGACTTTTTAGCAGAGGAAGGTAGTAATTTCTTTGAATTCTTTAATCCAGCGCTGGAAGTTGAGCTAGCATATGCAGACAATCTTGCAATTTTTGGATTAGGTTGCAATAACAAAGGTCGAGAACGTTTTCCGTGATTATTACTAGGTCTATCTTGATCCATACCGTACTTCAAGTTTGATGTAAGTGAAACTAAAATTATTATACGTCTAATATTATCCCAATTTACAAATTAGCAAAAACAATTTTCTTTTACTTGGTTAGTTGATTTATATTAAATTTAGATTATAAACTTTTTCCAAAACAGAAACAGTACAACAAATTACTAAATGAAAATAAATTGTGCAAAGAGTATATAAATACTGTGTAATAAGAGGCGAGACTTCCATAGATACATATCAAACCAGAATTTGTATAAAGTTTACTTGAAAAATTATAACCCGTATAATTTGAAAGTAAGTCTAAAGGCATTCAGATATAAGGCAACTAGTGTCATATGATTTGGGCGAACAAAAAACATAGCAAACTTATTTTTTTAAATGAAAGTTGCACTAAACTGAAATAATTGTGATTTGTGAGCAGTGTTGTCGTTGTCTTCATTTGGAACACAGACCAATTAGAGTACTACGTACAGACTGCCATCTAGAGAACAAATAATTTAGCCATTACGGGACGAAGCTGACAATACATGACAGTTTTTTGTTTTTTAAGCAACGGGTATTGCTAAAGGCAAAAGAGTATGGTACGTTATGCCTCACTTTTTATTTTGTAGTACATGCATCCATACTACTTTCAATTTTTGTTTTTGAAACAAACAAGTAGTTTTGGAAAAAATAAA
>NJDC01003547.1:61106-71858 GCA_002245475.1 Calephelis virginiensis
GTCGTTGTCTTCATTTGGAATTACCGTACAGGTGGCAGTGTTGTTATTGTAAAAAATTGGGTTGCCATGTATGATATTCCAAATTGCCGTATTTTAAGGAAAAAAGTAAGAAATTGCCGTATATGATTTAAAAATATTTATTACTCATTTGTTTCTTCTCCATAAAGGTTTCTTATCGTTTGTATAACTTCATATCCATGTTTAACTCTTGCATAATTTTCCTTGATTCTCATTTTGTCACTTCAATTTTGGTAATTTAATTAATTGTCACAGAGCAAAGTGCACCGTAGGTGACCTACGGTGCACTTTGCTCTGTATATATATCATCAACAACAGGAGCAATCCAATCTTTGAAATATCGCCACTTTCCCACTTTTTTTGTTTAATACGTTGTTTACCCTTTTTGACGTAGAAGATCCTTTGGCATCACAATCACTTATTTTATCAGTTTAAATCACAGTCAAACCAAGTGAACTGTTCGAAATGGTTGAGCTATTCGACCGAGACAATATTCATTATTTAATTAAGTTAAATAAATGTCCCAATACAGCAATATGAACTGTTTTGGCCGCATGTCGAGATTTCACTGACTATCGGTTAAGAGTGGTTCGTTTAGCTGCACTCTGGTTAAAAAATGTTTTATTTCACTTATAGCCATTAGCCGTATTTTTTGATACGGCATTAAAAGTCCTGCCGTATGCCGTATTTTGTGACAAAATAAACGTGAATTACCGTATATTACGGCAATTGCCGTATCAATAACAACACTGACAGGTGGTAAAATAAGCGAAAATTGGTATGTTACCTATAACTACTAATATCTAATCTGTGCCTATAATTGAGAAAAAATCCTATTTTTCTAGTTCCAATAAATCTATTTATTGCTCACAGCATCAGCACCTTCATTTGCCAGAGTTCATTTTTCTCAGTTGGCTTGGAAAGTAAACAAACCTTAACAAAAACAAGACAAAAAACATTTTCGTAATTATTACTGAAATTGCTTCAAAGTTAAGGTTCCGAATGTAAGTAGTGGACCTTAATCTTAAAACATATTTGGCACTCGGTCTAAAATCCGCGATAGCGAATAGTCCCGGTTCTAAGATCTTGATATACTTACATATAAAAAAATAAGTATCTTCACGCCCATATCCCCGAAGATGTAGGCAGAGGTACAACCAAGGCACCCACGACTAGCCGAAGACACTAAGTCCCACAATGTGATAGGTGGCAAGCCTATCGCCAACCGGGCAATGTGCCAACCTTGCACATTTCCAATCCCGACTAACATTTTTTTTTATTAGAAAATTGGAAAAATCCAATTTTCTTTTTGTTGGCCGACCCGGGATTCGAACCCGGGACCTCATGCAGTCAAGTCCAACACCCGGACCGCTAGACCACAGAGGCGATTTTTTACTTAGATCATAGATTTAGACTAAATCTATGACTTAGACATAATTTTTAGGAATAGCAGTGTGTCAAGTGTGAATTTTTGAAACGATTTACTTTGCTATTGCCGATCACGTTTACGTTTAATAACCTAAATGTATACAGTTATTGTCAACGCCTCCAGCGAAAAATCGAAACAACTAAATTTTTCCATACGTTTGGATCGATCTAGTACATATTATATATTAATCTGTGGATCAATCGCCTAAACGCAAATACGGTAGTAAATTAAATTCGGGCGAAACTCTCACTCAACGTCATACAGGTTGTTGAATACAAATTGACATCCATTTTAATTTACATTCGTTTTAAGATGATATTGACCCATTTTGAAGACATTAATGTGGGTTTCTACAAATTTTAAAGAAAGAAAAAATTTCACCCCAGACAGGATTTGAACCTAACCTTTCGCCTCAAGCCGACGAATGCTCTAACCAATTGAGCTAGTGAGGATTCAAGTCCCGTGGCGAAATTTTTAATTCCTTTCTTAACCCGTTAACGCGGGTATCCCAAGCACAGGGCAAGTGCTAAAATAAAAATAAGATTGATGTGGGTCTTATTTTACAAGCACACTTTGACTTTGTTCAATGGTTTATCAATAATAATCCGTCTATGGTTAATTTATTTTACAAGACTCACTGAAAGAGAAGTCAGTACATTAGAGAGAGTCAGCAATATTTGGAAATAACATTCAGCGGGACTATTCAGTACCTTTTTAGTGATGATCGCTGGGGTAAAGTATACATCAAATTGCTGTCAAATGAAGTGTTTTGTATTTGATATCTCCATTGTATTTCTGTTGGTCACAGAAGATAGCAAATACAAAACACGTCACTTGACAGCTATTTGATATACACTATACCCAGTGATCATCACTAATAGATACGGAATCAGATGTTCTCAGTTAAAATTGTAAACTCCAGTTTCCAGCTGTCTCTTCAAGGTACCTAGCACTTAACTAACTTGACATTGCCAAAATAGTGGTGAAAAACGATCGAAAGCCATATTTATAAAAGAAGAAGAAGGAGGTAGCAGTTTTTCAAGTGAACCTTTTTTAGAATCGTTACTTTAAAAATCGGAGGTAGGTCAATGCAGTTTGGCCCAACTTTTATATAAAAAAAATAAAAAACATAAGTTTGGTATGTTTTTTATTCGTCCAAATCATGTAACATGCCTTTAGACTTATTTTCAAATTATACGGGTTATACTTTTTCAAGTAAACTTTATACAAATTCGGGTTTGCTATGTATCTATGGAAGTCCCGCCTCTTATTACGTAGTATTTTTATACTCTTTGGGTTAATGTAATTGTATGTAATATTATACGAGCCATTTGGAATCATTCCTGAGCTCTTCTCAATAACAAAGTTAATTTAATAAATGAAATTTGGTACATTACTTGGAGCCTCTTAACTTAATTACAATACTGAATTTAATAGTTTAAGCGGAGCAAATCGTCTAAGTCCACCAAAAAATAGTATAATCCTTAGTTTCCTTAGGACTCCATCATCAGATCAACACTTGGTGGCAAGAAGACCATCTCAGAAATACGAGTTTTTTTAATTAACGAAAGAAATTTTAAAATCTGTCAAGAAATGTCGGAGAAATTGATTACCATACATAAAACAGTTGTCGATGTTATAATTATACGTATAAACCCCGACTGTTTGTGACTTACTGACAGCGTCCGAACCATGGAGGAGGGGACAAAACTTACGAGCGCGGGACGGCATAAGTTAGGGTCGTCAAATTTAATTTAAGTAACTGTTTTTCAATTTATTTTTGAATTAATATCTTAAAACGAAATATATTTTGTTTCACTAATATCGGCATGTTAATTTGTCTTTTTATAGGTTAAAATTACACCTTGCATGGATTAAAGCATGGGTAAAATACGGCAAAAATTATTTTGCCCGGAGGAGCGTAATAGCTGGATTGGTCGCTGCTTACTGATTACCTTACTGATTTGTACCTATGTGAAAGAACATAACCTACTTCTAGATGACCTAGAAACTTAATGCTTGTAACTGAGTTACTAATAGGTGTATACATAGAAAATATAACTAAAATTTTAATATTTACACGCAATAATGTACCTAGTAATAGAGTTTTGTTTGAAAGTTGCTGGTGATTTAACAATAAAATTGAAAATCAAAATTTCCAATAACCCCTGAGAACACCTAAATGTTATACTTGACCCATACTGAGCACTTTAGCTTTTACACAAAAAATCCGCGTGGAAATCGGTCTATACGTTTACAAGTTATGATACCACAGACAGACATACGTTAATCTTAAAGCAACTCTTTTTCCGGTCGGGTTGAAATAAAAATATCGCGTGACAAATTACGCCTAAAACGTGAAATTCAAGCTTTAGGTTAGACTAAGCTGATGTACTTGATGTATAAAAAAATATGATCTTTTTCTAAAAAAAAAAATTAAGTTTAGATTTCACGTTCACGTAATAAACATTTCAGGATTTTCTATTCAAAACTTGACGCCCGTATCGTTTTATCTTTACTATTTCAAGGGGCATAACAAAATGCATTTTTTAAATCTTAAACTTGGCTATCATGTTACATTTACGTTTTCGATGGGCCACGTGTAGAGGCGTTCCGCCATCGCTGGCCCACTCCCTTTGATGTACGGGCGAAATACCGACACCACGGCCATCGGCTCGCCAGCCGCCAGCCCATCAGCCATCCGCCCTCTATACGATGGCCTATCCTAGCGGGCCACTAGGATGGCCCATCGTGTAGTGCATACATAAAAATGTTATGATTAAATCGGCAGGAAAATGAGATGAATTTTGTATAAAATTCACAGTATTTTATAATTCAAAATGATCACTGCAATGTATGAGTTGTGCACATACGTTTTTAATAATATGGCATATTTTATATGATGACGCAAAAACATTAGTGCTTACTATATTTTATCAATACACAAATAACACAAAATTGCAACATATTTTTTTTAATAAGATGATGAAAAAATGTACACAACTTATGCAACACCACCTATTTGCGGCTTTCGTGATTCGTCAGTCGTACGTCAACTTTATTTTCACGAGAATGAATGATTTTTTCAATTTTGACTTCAAAGATTTTGACAGATATTTTTAACATGTTTTTACAGTGGTGAAATTAGAAATAGTTCTTGAGGATTTTTGTGACATAATAACTTAGTTGTTGTATTATTGTCATTCACTATATTCTTTGTAAATAGAATAGAAATTATAAAGCATGTGGAAAGGTTTAAGACTAACACAATCACAAATAACAAAACTACATTTCAATAGACACAAAGTGCAGCCTATTGGAGTACCGGCACTAGAATCTGTATTGAACCAATGGTACGAGTTTTGTAAGAAACCACCCAAGGGCTTTGAAAAATACTTTCAACCAGGAACCAGTGAAAAGCAACAAAAAACACCAGATAAAGATGCGACTCCTCCGCCATCCAAAAATGCACCGTCTTCTCCAAAACCAAGTTCTTCGCAAGATAAGTGGAATATTAATATGTTTGCGAGTGGTGGAGGAGGCAAAGGGTCGGGTCGAAGTGGTTATGAAGGAACAGATAGAGAAAAATGGATGATGTTTGGTGCAATGGGTGTAGTCGGTCTTCTGGCCTCACTTGCATATTTTGAACTCCGGTACAGAGAAATAAGTTGGCGAGATTTTGTGAATTTATATTTAAATAAAGGTGTTGTGGAAAAACTGGAAGTTATTAACAAAAAATGGGTAAGAGTAAAGTTGCAACCTGGTTCTGCCTTGGAGGGAAAAATTATATGGTTTGCAATAGGCAGTGTAGATTCTTTTGAAAGAAATTTAGAGAATTCACAAATTGAAATGAGTGTGGAACCTCAAAACTTCATACCAGTTATTTATAAGACTGAAGTAGAAGCCTCAAGTTTGACAGGAATGTTACCTACTTTATTAATTATTGGATTTTTAATATACATGATGAGAAGATCTGCAGATGTGATGGGTCGTGCGGGTAAAAGGGGGGGAGGGCTGTTTGGTGGAGTTATGGAGTCTACAGCAAAATTAATCAACCCTACAGATATAGGGGTGAAGTTCCAAGATGTTGCTGGTTGTGAAGAAGCAAAAATTGAAATAATGGAGTTTGTAAACTTCTTGAAAAATCCACAACAGTATATTGATTTAGGGGCAAAGATACCTAAAGGAGCTTTATTGACTGGGCCTCCTGGTACTGGTAAAACCTTACTGGCTAAGGCTACAGCAGGAGAAGCAAATGTACCATTTCTAACAGTGTCAGGTTCGGAATTTTTAGAAATGTTTGTAGGTGTAGGTCCTTCAAGAGTGAGAGATATGTTTTCTATGGCTAGAAAACATGCACCATGCATCCTTTTCATTGATGAAATCGATGCTGTTGGTAGGAAAAGAGGTGGACGTAGCTTTGGAGGGCATTCAGAACAAGAAAACACATTGAATCAACTTCTAGTTGAAATGGATGGTTTTAATACCACCACCAATGTTGTTGTATTAGCTGCAACAAACAGAGTTGATATTTTGGATAAAGCATTGTTAAGGCCAGGCAGATTCGATAGACAGATATTTGTCCCAGCACCAGATATCAAAGGAAGAGCATCCATATTCAAAGTTCATCTAGGACCATTAAAGACTACTTTAAACAAAGAAAATTTGGCTAGAAAAATGGCTGCGTTAACTCCAGGTATGTTTTAATTAAAAAGCTTTTTTTTTTCATATGAATTGACTAACAGCAAAAACCTTCTCAGGCTATTAGTATTTTCAACACAAACATTAGTGGTGTTGGCAATATTTTTAAATTTAGTAAAAAATAAATAGGGAAAGTAATTAGTAAGAGGTAATCATATTACTTCTTATTATCTTGTGTTCATGTGAATTTTCATAATCATTCTATGTATGTAAGTTTGCACATTAGAGCTAACATCCTTATCACAAGACAGACATTCACCTATCATATCTGTAGTGTATAGGTTGTCCTTTCTATCAGGCGGCCATTTGCTGGTTTGTTGTTTCTACCTGTGTTTGTTTGAGTCTCCTCTGTAGGACCAGCTATCTGCCTTACCGCCTGGCAGCTTGTGAGAGGGGAGAATAGGTTAAAAGTGTCAATACCAACAAGACCACTGGTGGTAGAGCGTCGTGCTGCAACTCGTCTGGCTAGGTACCTATTCCTGCCACCACAATGATGAGGAGAGTGGGGTAGCCAATAGACTTGCACAATAATTGGCCTAACACCTCGCCCAAAAACTGTAATAAACCAACAACAACTATTGTCCCACATTTATTTTTTGAGCTTTGCATAAAAAACATTATTTATGTACCTTTGCTACAACAATTTTTGTGACATAGAAAATGAAAGTAACTGCTGGAACATAGTGTATTATACCTCTAAGATGGTTCTGTGTTTGTGGGATGTGAGAAATTATAAGGAGCTTCGTGTTAAACAATGGAATTGTTTCTTTCTTATCCTCAATAAATTTTTAGAATAAATGTTGTGTTTTTAATTTTAACTTCTAAAATTAAAATCAAATCTTGACCCTTAACTTTTGTACAATACTTTGTTAATGGACTCTTTTTATTACCAAGTCCTATTTGTAACTGAATCTTTTCTTTTTTGTATATTTGTTGCATATGATTATTATACCAATTTTAATTGTTCTTTTGTTAAAACATAGGTCATGATTACTAAATGGTTCGATATTAATTGTATTATCAATAATGCATATTTATTTTTGCTTAAATTAATTAAATTTAGAATTAAATAAATTTTGCTTAAATAAATGAACATGTATGAATTATTTTCCTATTAATACCTATTATAAATGCGAAAGTTTGTATGTTTTTTACTCCTTCACACAAAAACTACCTACTGAACCAATTTTAATGAAATTTGGCTCACACACAGAAGGTAACTTGTATTAACACATAGGACGGATTATAAATCAAAAACTACTCATAGGATATTTATAACATTTATATGTGACCATTTCGGTCATGATTATCAAACTGCAATGTGTTACCCAATGTAATAATTAGCCTACAGTTGCACTTTTACTACGCTTAATTATTTCAGTACTTATTAAAAGCAAAATAATACAAAATAAATATAAAGCATTGCGTCACTTTTATGATCTAAATGAATAAAGGCTACTTAAATAATAACTCTAGACTCTAGAATAGTTGGAACTAACAGAAATGTAGCATGAATGTTTATCTTCTTTTTTGTTATTTCAGGGTTCACTGGTGCAGATATAGCAAATGTGTGCAACGAAGCAGCTTTGATTGCTGCTAGAGAGTTAGCCAATGATATAACAATGAAGAACTTTGAACAAGCTATAGAAAGGGTGGTTGCTGGGATGGAAAAGAAATCCAATGTTCTACAGCCAGATGAAAGAAAAATTGTAGCATACCATGAGGCTGGTCATGCAGTTGCTGGATGGTTCTTGCAACATGCAGATCCCTTGCTCAAAGTCTCTATTATTCCCAGAGGTAAAGGCCTTGGATATGCCCAATATTTACCAAAAGAGCAATATTTATATAGCAAAGAACAATTATTTGATAGAATGTGTATGACACTGGGTGGGAGAGTTAGTGAAGAGATTTTCTTTGGAAGAATTACAACTGGTGCCCAAGATGATTTGAAAAAAATAACACAGAGTGCCTACTCCCAAATAGTTCACTATGGTATGAATCCAAAAGTCGGGAATGTTTCTTTCGATATGCCTCAACCTGGTGAAATGGTTATTGATAAGCCATATTCAGAAAAAACAGCAGAATTGATTGATACAGAAGTTAGAGATTTGATCAATTCTGCCCATAAGCACACAACAGATTTGTTAACAAAGCACAAAGCAAACATTGAAAAAGTTGCTGAAAGGCTATTGAAACAGGAGATTTTAAGTAGAGATGACATGATTGAACTTTTGGGCAAACGGCCGTTCCCAGAAAAGAGCACATATGAGGAATTTGTTGAGGGTACTGGTTCTTTAGATGAAGATACTAGTTTACCGGAGGGACTTAAAGAATGGAATAAGTCAAAACAGTCCAATCCTCCTCCAGATAGTATACCTGATGCAGCGACAAGCCCAATTAAAAAATAAGCTATTTAATGTGTAGTTGGTTGTTGAGTTAGTCATTGTGAAATAAATGCTTTTAACTTTAAGTATTAAATTTATTTGTTTTTATTTAATATGTAAAATTTAATAAGATTGATTCAAATAAACATTCGTTTTTATCAATGAAGATTTTATTCAATAATTGCTGAATGTGCTAATAAATAAAGTTACTCAACATGAGAAAAAGCAGACAAATTATTAACAAGTGTTTTTCTACCTCGTACAAGTTGAACTAGACTGGTTGAAAAAGAGCAACCTTCTAATTATATATTTTTTTTCTTTGCTCGCATTTGCCAGAACTCCATTGTATACGCACATTCTAAATAACACTTGTACTTTTCCAAAAAATACAACAGCAATTTGGTTATCAGTAACTAACAACCAAATATATAGTGAAATATAAAATTAAATAGATTTATTTATTTTAAACTAAAATGTAGTTCAAATGATTAGACAAGAGCATTCGTTCGGTAAGAGACGAAAGGGTGCAGGTTCAAGTCCTGTCTGAGGTGACAAATTCGTCGTTTCATGGCACTCGAAAAACGACTTACAAATTAGTGTCGCTTTACGGTTTCGGTTAGTAGTAAATATACCGTACTAATATTATACATGCGAAAGCTTGTATGTTTGTTACTTCACGCAAAAACTGCTGAACCGATTTTCATGAAATTTGGCACACTCATAGAGGGGAACTTGGATTAATAGTTTTTATCCCGAAAAAATGTTTCTAAAATTTTTGCTTCACATATTAATACTAATAAAATATCCAACATGACATTAGAGACGGGATGCAAACGATTACAAGCGTTGTAGCCACTCTCGTAAGCCCGGAGCGAAGTAGGCACTATCGCGCCGTGCCTTTCAACCGACTTTCAATGGATCAGACAGCAAACAACAAGCCACCGCAGACCTCATCGGATGCGCCTGTTCCCACTGACTGTCGGCCCGGTCTGCCCCCGTTTGATCAGTGAGTAAAACGGGCCGGGGATGGGAGATAAAATGTTATTGCCCGAAGAGGTTAACATCCCGGTAGAGTTAATGAGAAAGGTAGTTGGTAACGCATTTTTAACGCAAAGATTGCGAACCTATTGATTACTAGCTGAAGCGATGGACTTTTTTTATTTTGCTATTGATACTTTCCGTCTGACTTGACGTGAAGATATGTATGTAAGATGACCTTTGTGTTCAAATGTTTTTCTTTTACCGGACTTTGTATTGAGTGTTGTTTTGTTTGTAATTTATAAACTACAAAACTTATGACTTGGAAGAAATTTCTTGGAACTTGAACTTGGACTTAGAAAAAACTTGTCTATCGGTCCAAGTGTTGGACTTGACTTCATGAGGTCCCGGGTGGGACAACAAAAAAAATGTGGTATTTCCAATTTTCTAATTAAATAAATACTCGGGTTTGGATATGTACCCGGTTGGCGATAGGCGTGCACCTATCATACTGTGGGATTTAGTGTCTTCTTCTAGTCGTAGGTGCTGTGGTTGTGCCTCTGCATACCACTTCAGGGATATGGGCGTGAAGATACCTACTTCTGAAGAAATTTTGGGACAATTTGTAAAGCATACTCCTAATTACTACAAATCGGAAATCGTATAAATTAAATCGGACTACGCGTTAGCGAATTAAAGCCCAATTTGTGTACCTATATTTTGACTTACCTCTCTCCCACGGCAACCCATTCAGTGAGCGAGACGAAAAGTATCCTTTAACCTTCCTCGGAATTTAAAGTAACCTACAACAAGCTAAATATTCTAAAAAATGCGTACTGCTGCCCGTTTCTAGTCGCCTGCATCTATTTTTCACTCTTTTTACAGTTTTGTTTTAAGTACTTATAGATAGGTGTAGGTGCGAGTAGGTATTTCATTTGGTCAAGGACTTCGTCTGATTATTAAATCCTGTCTGGGGTGAAATTTTTCTTTCCTTAAAATTTGTAGAAATCCATTTCGGGTTCGAGAAATTCCACTTACAAACATCGAAGATGTTTTTCATGCTGTGTTAACCCTACGACCGACTCAGGGGTAGAGCTAGGCGCCAGTTAGCAGCGATGGTAATTCCCAGCCTGGTGGCGAGTCATTGAATGGTTTTTAGTCATTTTAAGTCCGTCATAAATCCGTTGGCATTTTCCATAATTTGTGGGTGTTAAAAAAACCGAAAGAGGCGCTAAAATCTAA
>NJDC01003547.1:72616-110170 GCA_002245475.1 Calephelis virginiensis
TAGGCCGCCGGATACGCAACTATCTAGATTGCTTGAAATCCATTAGATTGAGATACATTATTAACATTGGCCGATAGTCTGTACTCGGCATGAGGGTGTTGCTTTTAACAAACACCTGGTTGGCCAGCTTAAGTTTTCATACCTTTCTTTGAATTGTTGAAAAACTACTTCGATAATGGTCGCGACATGATTTCGAGTAGAAAGAGATCATGGCATTCTCCATCAAGATAATGTAGACTCAAAACACAATCTGACCAGCCCCTAGCTATTAGTTCACTCGCATTCATTAGAGGCATTAAATAATTTACCACAATCAAGTACCAATAATTTAATTGGCCACTGGCTGAAATTAAATTTTACATGTCTCCCCTCCAATGCATAACGTTCTAGGGCGAGCACTTTCGCGCTTTCAGCTCGCTGCATTACGTAAATCGAGAGACATGCGAGACTGTGCTAGCCCTGTACAATAATCAGAAGGAACAACTTTAACAAAAAAAAAACATGGTTATATTAAAATTATAATATGAAAATATTCAAATATCAGCTGGGTGACCAGCCTTCTTTCTGTTTAATTAAATATTCACTACATTACTTTATACATCACCAATTTCTTAAGTAAATTTAGTTTTTGTACAATATAAAAAGAATCTTATATTAACTATGTTTACATGCAGGATGTATATAACACGCCTGCCTTCTCATTTAACTTGATCTAACCGAGTGAACGAGAAATAAAAAGAAATTAACGAATTAACATTATGGTAATTATTACAAGTACCTACACTATCATGTTCAACATTTTATGTCAATATTTAATTATTATCTATACTTATTTCTACCCTATGATTAAAATTATAAATGACAAAAACATATCTGCATGATATTCAACAATAATCCATTAACAATTTGCAATCCACTTGCTCTGTTTCAAACATACAAATTAAAACTAATCTCAGTTACAGTGTAAAGTGAGAGTCAATGAGAGTCTCTTACTTTTTCTGCTTTTGGTTTCCGACCACGCTTTTTGCCTGAAGGTACCCCAGCTAGGACCATTGCTGCACGCTTAGCTAGACAGGATTTACAGAACCAATCTTCTGTTGCACCTGGTTCTTCTGTAATACCTACGCACACCCAATGGTACCAACCGTCACATCCATCACAACCAATCATGGGAGAGCCATTGTCTGGCCTAACACAAGCTGGACATACCCAAATCTTATTTCCATGTTCATCTACATAGTAAGGTGTGGGTAATGGACCACTGGGTTTGTCTGCAGCAGGAGACGCTGTAGGGACAGGTTCAGTCGTTACTTCTGAATCATCATCTAAATTTTCTAAATGCCCCTTTTTAGATAAGGGTTTAATTAATATTCTTTTGTACTTAGAATGACTTGATGGTGGACGATTCTTTCTGGGAGGCGAATTAGGTGGAGGTGATGATGGAGATACTTCAGCCTCTAATACATGATTATGTTTTGAATGTTTAGGTTTCGGCGGCCTTGTAACTAATGCAGATATTTGTGCAAGTTCTGGAGATCTACTATGTTCACGAGATAGTGGTTCCTCTTTAACTGGCGAACTTTCTTCTTCTTCTTTCTTTACAACTGGTTTTATATTTAATTTAAAGATGTCTGGTGAACTAGGTGGCATGGGAGAATTTGAATTTGAGGATCCCAGTTTCAGAGTTAATTTAGGCACTATTCCATCAGCTGATTTTTCTTTTTTCTTTTCTTTCTTCTCCTTTTTTATTTTATCTTTTAACTCTTGTTTCTCTTCTTTGTCTTTTCTTTTCTCTGCTTTATCTTTGTTTTTGTCCTTTTTATCTTTCTTCTTTTTAATTTTTATACCATCTTTATCCCTCTTTTCCTTTTTATGTGATTTATCTTTTTTCTTTTCTGACATTTCAAGTTCTTTGTCATTGGCTACTTCAGGTTCTAGTTTTATTGGTACAGGCATTGTAATGGGCTCTGGGTCAGGTATTTGTTCAGGCTGAGATTTTAGTTGCTGTGGTGGCTGCGGAGAAAGCTGTGTTTGAGGCTGAGGGGAAGGTTGTGTTCGAGGCTGAGGTGAAGGTTGTGTTCGAGGCTGAGGGGATGGTTGTCTTCGTGTCTGAGGTTGTAAAACTGGAATTGATTCTTTTGGGGGAGGTGTCGGTAATCTAGTAGGATTGGGAGGTGGTGCGGGATCTTTAGGTACATCTTGTTTTACTGGTTCCAATTTAGGTGGATTTAATTCTATAGTAATATCAGGCTGGACAGGAGGCATTTTATAAATATTTGACTTATGATCTTTATTCGACTTGATTTTTGGTTTCTGCAAAATATTTGGAATGGTTGGTGATTTGTGCTTGTCATGACGATCTTTGTCACGATTCATTAGAGGTGACTTATGTAATGATCTTTCGTCCTCATGATCAACCGGTATTACTTCTAAGCTAGGTCGACGTAACATTGGTGGAATTTTAACTGACGATGAACGGGAAGTATGTGGAAAATTACCCATTGACATAAGGTGATTAGGAATACCAGCACCTAGACCTGTTAAAAAACTAGGCCCAGGTATAAGTCCAGGTCCCCCTGGTCCTAGCGCAAAAGGATTAGTTAGTAAATTAGGTGACTGCAGCCCTCTAAGAGCAGGATTATTGGCTAAACCTGCCAGGAAGTCATTATTTGGAATAAGACCTGGGTTGGGTATTAGGCCTGGCCCCGGCATTAGACCCCTTCCAGGAGGCATAGCTGGAAAAAATGGGAAGCCAGGAGGCATTTGTGGCAATTTAGATTCATTTCGAGGTCGACCTGGTTTAGCCTTCTCATTTTTGAGTTTCATTTTTTTTTTCTCAGCCATCTGTACCATTTCAAATGCTAGTTGCTGCTGCTGTTTTTTCAGTTTTGCCTCTAATTTTGCAGCCTTATCTTTCTTTTCTTTATGTTTCTTTTCCTTTCTCATTCTTGAACTAACATTAGGTATTGGTATACCTTTGGAGTGAGATATTTGTAGGAATTTATTAAATGATATTGATGAGGGACCCTGTAGGGTTGAAGGTATGGACATAAATTTAGATGCAGGAGGCAAATCTAATGAATCATCATCAATACTTATAACTTCATGAGCTCGGATATCTATTTCTTTTGATAAGTCTACAGGACTATTATTATTGTTCATTATTGAATCTTCTGTTCGAAGTCTTATACTTTCACGAGAATCATGTGCAGAGTTTTGTAGCTTTGAGATCATAGAATCGGGTTGTAGTTTATCAGACACAACCTCTGTAGTACTTTTGTCTTCTTTTGATTTGTTCGATATTCTTTTAAATATATTAACTTTTGATCTATCTGGCTGAGACGCCAACTTTTCCTCTTCATCTGTTACCTCTTTCTTGATATCCACACTTGACATTAAAGAGTTACTTGGAACTTGATGTTTATTGGCTGATAACGCATTAGAAACAAGAGGAGATTTAGAAATAGGTATTTTTCTGGGAACTGGAATTGCATCTTCTCTAGGTGCTGCAATTTTAGGTACAGGTAAAGGTGTATCTATTGGTTCTTGTTTAATAACAGGTCGTATTACCTCTGGAGTTGGTATTGGTAAGGATGTTGATGGTGGTGGCATTGACATCCTTGGAGGTGTTGGTGTTGCTCGTGGCGCTGGCATAGTCACATGATTATGATGTGTCGGGTGTATATCTTTACTCTTAATAGGATATCCTGGAGGATACCTGTCCAATTTATTACTATCCTTAGATTTACTACTTTCACCTTTATGACTTTTATCTTTTCGTTTACTTTTCATAATTTTTCCATTTAATAATTTATTTTTCTTAGATTTTTTATCACTTTTTTCTAATGTTGGTGCTCTTGTAGCATTTGAGTGATGGGAGTTAGCTTTATGCCTGTCATGTTTTTCAGATACAATTGTAGGAGCTTTTGCTTCGGGTAGTTTACCTTCTCTGGCTGGTGACAAGAAGCCTGACATTGTCATCATGACACTACTAATTTCTCTAGTTCTTTCTTCCTCATCAATTCGTAACCTTGGCCTTTTACTATTTGGCAAAGACACTGGATCTGTTGGCCTTTTAAATATATCTTTTGATTTATCTGGACTATCTGTAACTGATATTTCTGGACTGACACATGTTGCAGAGGCATCAACATTATCAATACCATTCTGCCGTATTTCAACTGTCCCTGCAACAATTGGGGTATCTCGTTCCTTTTCAGGAAACATTGGTGGAAGATGCTCATGAACATGCATGGGCCTAGTAACAACCTCATGACTTCCAGGTTTGAGAAAATTTAAATTAGACTCTTTTGGTTTTGGAAACCTTTCAGTTCTTACAGGTGGCGGAACAGGTGGCACACTTTGTGTGTATTCTGCTAGTTCAGGCAATTGAATATGTAGATCACGAAACACTAATCCTAAGTCATGTAAATTTGGTTCAGTCCTGTTAAATTGTTCGGCGTATCGGTTTGCTTGTGTGCCCAAAGTACAAATATATTTTTCTAATACATGTATTAGAATGTCAAGTGGAGTCGAGTTTATACCATTCCATCCTATTGTTTGGCATATCTGCGCAACATTCCTTCGCAGTATCTCACGGGCGTACGCCTCTGACATTATGACACCAAGAAAGTTATCTGGAACAAACGAATATATCACTAATAATACATTAGCACTTGTCAAAATTCATTATGTGGAATTCGCCGTTCATAAATAACAAGATCAAATAACAATTTGATATCCCTTTACATGATAGAATAGCTAAAACAGCAAATCGTGGGATTTTCATACCTGCAAGTGTCTAGTAGTACAGAGACGATATTGCGAACAAGTGGAAAATTCGTGTTTGGACTACACATGTATGCTTTGCTATTGACATCAAAATTCACGGATATTTTACTGAAAGACATTTAACGTTTACAATGCAAATTAACGAAGTGTTTACGTAAAAACTTCTCAGCATTCTACAAACACAGTGCCCCGTGCGCCATGATTGCATTTTGGATTGTCAATGTCTAGTGTTGCAAGGTAATAATATATAAAATGGCGGTCAATTACAGCTGCGTTCAATTTAGTTAAGTATTGTATGATATATTTCTAAAACTTTTTCAAATAATAAATTATGCAATCAAATAAATTTAATATACCTTTCAACAATAAGAAAAATAGACCGTGTGTAATAAACATGCGACATTTACCAACCTATGGGAAAACTTTTGAAGAATTTAAATCTTCATCGCGTTAACAGTATCACTCCTTATCAAATTTTGAAGCAATAGAAACTCTACGACCTACACCTGTATACATATATGTATGTCTCAAATATAGTTATATTATTATAATCTTTGGTATCAAAGAACAATTAGGGTAAAACGCACAATAATGTTGTAATGTTCAGTGCATCGACGATACATCCCAATAGACGCCTATTCTTTATAATTTTGCTTTGAAACAATTCTGTCAAATACATAAGGTGCGGGAAAGCGCGGAACTGCTTTCTTATTGGCCCTTGCAATGTCAAAGCGTCATATTTAAAAACAGATATGTAAGATTAGCGATGGGACATGTTTAATGAGAACAATATATTTTATCGATATGCCTTTTGTTTTATGAATTACAACCTTCTATTATATCACATTTTATTATTACACGTCACATCGCAGCTATGCAACGTAAGGTCACACATTTTTTTGGCATAAATTGCTTTTAACACAAACATGAATATATTAGGTCCTTATATATGTAATTGCCGTTTTGTAGGGGAGGAATATGGGTTGAATATTTTTAATATAACATATTTAACCAAAGTATGAATCATTTTCACCTATGCACCTTGCTATCTCATAAGTAGTTCATTGATCCCTTTACTTAAAAAAAACATTTGTACGGGAATCAATAAATCTTTAGAGATGGTTTGGATTGCCCCATCGAAGTTGAATTTGTTCCGTTGCAAAAAAATATCCAAATTTTGAAAAAAATGGCAATCTGTTGGAGTAAGGTTCAGGGAGTATGATGAATTTTTTTGACATTCCAATTGAAGTTCTTCTAATTTAGAAGTGGTCTGTTGTGAAGTGTGTAGTCGAGCATTGTCATGAAGCAGCAGTGGCGTAAAATATATAAAACAATCCTCTGCAAAATGTTGAGAACATATTACACAGAAGTTATTTGAAAACCAATTCTCTCGCCTGGTTTGTTTAATCCAAATATTTTTTAATTTATGATCTTGTGAATACCTGATTTAATGACATACTTATCAAATTAAATAAAATACACAAATAGCTATTCTGGAATATGACTATTTGAATTGTTTTAAATTCAAATTAGTAGCACTTTGAAAGTCTTATGATATACTGACCGCAATATTGCCTATCGGATCCAGTCTTAAATTTATATCGTCCAGATAGCTACCTAATGCGCTTAAAAGAGTTCAATAAAATCGGATTAACTATTTATGAGTTGTTCAATGTTATACAACAGCGCCATCTACCATGTTTAGTTCAAAAGTTTAGTTATCTCTCGTGTTGGTTCGGGTCCGCTGACTACAATAGATCATCTGACCCTCTGCCAGGTACCTCGCAAGTGGCGATCACAGGTAAAACAGCTCTTTGTCAACAAGACTACTGGTGGTAAAGTGCTGTGCTACAACTTTCTTGGGTCCACCACCACCCCACCCATTCCTGCCGCTATAATGACAGTGTCATATTCCGATACGTAGGGTAGGGTAGCTGGTAGGCCTCACATTCCGGCCTTAGGACAGTGACGCACTTGTAAAATCAATGGTGTCTCTAGGACACAATTGTCTGTTAAAGAGCCGTGTACTTCTTTGCTGAATTCTCACATAAAAAGTAACTATACAGAGGCCGACTCAAAAATACACAGAATAAGCTTGTTATCGTTTATGTCAGTGCTTAATTTTATCGATAAAATTCAAACATAACCAAGTATATATGTTCGCACCGGTATCCTATTCAATATACTAAATAGATAAAATATCGATAAAATTGATTTGCACATTAGTACATCATTAGCTGTATGCAAAAGAAAGTGATTGTTTGAAAATGGCATGGGTAAGAAAGATATATAAACATACATCCCATAGAATGCATCTAACAATGACAGACCAGTACATGATGAACTCCGATAAATATCAAATAAACACACATATTGTATAAAGTAATTATGAATGTTGTTACTTTTATTTAACCTGTCAAAAAATACTTACCATCGTTTCAATAATTTGAAGTCTGGCTGTCTTTGATGTAAAATTTAATTGAAATTCAGACATTTTATTTCTATTTTTTAATTACTTCTTATACAATAACGCGACAATGTTGACGGGTCACAATACTGGTCGATTCTGTCGGTATTTTTTAAGTGCCTAATATGCTACATTAGAATAATTATTACACTTATGTGTTGACTTTTTTTTAATGACTAATTCGTTGCTAATCTCGCGATTTTTACAACTTCACCGGGCTTTTATGTGTTGACAGAATCGTGTTGCCTTATATACGGCGTCTATTGGGTTGTATGGTCGATGGTACAGGGCGATCAACTTGTCTGTTAAGTAAAAATTGTCGCTAGTGTGACATTTAGTGTTTCTGTTTAATAAATGGCGGTAATAGGTAAATAAAAAGTAATAAAAATATAATTGTAAGAGTAAATCAAATCAAATCAGTTTATTCGATGTAGGTACATAATATTATACTCTTATCGACGTCATAAATTTACAATTTAGTCGTAATTCTTAGTCATAGTCATTCTTAGTGCATAGTATTATTTCCGGAGCTCACACTACAGAAACTGACAGCGGTTCGACGTTTCACAAATAACAGCTTACTTTTGATTTTGAACTCTGAACAGACAAGTTGGTGGCACTGTAAAGTATTAAGCAATAATACGGGACTACCTAGTAAAATATCTAGAGAGCATGTTAACTATTTGTACTTATTACCTACTCAACCACCAATATACAAGGACTGAGCTGTTGGCAGGTTAAGCGAGCACAGTAGCAACATAACACTTCTTAAATTTACATCTTGAGGTTTATACAAAATAGACGGCTACCAATAAGGTAAGTTAAAAGGTACATATTACTTAGAATTTTAATTTTATGGACATTTTTACAATTTTGTTCTAAGCGGTTTTTTATAATTATATTGAAATGAAATGAAGAATATTAATTTACGGAATATGAGTGTCATAATGTAATAAAATTATTTAGGCATCCCAACATATTTTACTAACTTGCGGTGTGCAAACATAGTGCAAACAGATTACGGATCGGAGATATTGCGATCCGTAAAAGACGTTCCTACTTATCCGCGCATTCATTCACGGATAAAAATAAATAAAAAAATGAAGTTCTTGAAATGAGAAAACGACCCATAATATTGAAACCCCAAAGCTAAAATTTGAGTTACGATTTCTTTAGATGATATCTTAATTTTCTGAATATTGTTAAAAATTTGAACACCCAATTCGGATGGACTTTATTTGATGTGACCCTCCTGATGAAAAACTAATAAAGGATCGCAGATAGAGATACGCTAAATTAGAAAAACAATTTACTTATTTTCTCTGCGTTTTTCCAGGTTATCTAATAATAAGCACTTTTATGAAAATAACATTTTAGATCCTGCTCAAAATGGATGTAGGGTTGGATCTCATGGTACTAAGGAGCTACTTCTCGCTGTCATGGCAATTAACCAATAAGTTCGCAAAAGTCAGGAGGGTCTTTCCACAGCTTGGATTGACTATAAAAAGGTTTACGATTCGGTACCGCATATGTGGTTTCAACATGCAATGTTGTACACTTTTCCATTTTGAGTTGGCCACTGAGATACATAATCAGCCCCCAGAACTACTTGTAAGACTAAGAACGCACGGCGCGGTTTTTACCCGTGACCGCGGCGGTTGCGGGCACGCAGATTCAGTAGAAATTTTATGATTTATATGCAAAAAGTGAGATCACATTTCATGACGTGATTTTCACCCGCAGCGCCTGCGGTTGTTTGCGGCTACCTCTCGCACGTAGAATCATGCGAACGGCGATCTCCCACCGCCTCCGCGATTTGAGACTGCGCGCTCTGCGGTCGCTTGGCGTGGTCTCGGTATTTGTAATATTATTTCATTGAAACCGCCAGCCGCGTGATAATCAACCGTCAAGTTTACGGGCGATAATATGAACCGCGGCAGCTGCGGGACCGCAAAAATGGACGCCGTGGGTTGCGGGTAAAAATCGCCCAGTGAGTTCTCTCTCTTACTTTTTAAGCTCTGACGGGAAGGGATGTGCGAAGGCTACACTAGTATACTAATATAGGCCTAATACTTAGAGGCACTTAGAGGTCAATGGGCCTAAAACATGTTTTGCAAAGTGTCACTTTGTTACTTAGTGACATTTTACTATTTTTATTAATTAGGTTATAGAGACGGCTAGGTACGAACTTAGCATAGAAATAGGAATATATAAAGAAAAACGCAACAATGTTCAATATATATCATAATATAGCAAATTTAGTTGTATAAACACCTTTGGAATCGACATATAACTTAACAACATCTCTTTGTCTCTTTTTAACAAATTATTATTACGCCAATATTATGTACGCCGAAAGAGATACCGACATTTTTGTCTATGCTCAATTTGGCGTCGATTTAAGTTGACGTCATGACAGGTCTCATGCTTGCCAAGAATCCATATTTAGTGTTCAATTTTATAATGATGTACTATTACAATTGTCGATGTTTTATTTTACGTTCCCAGAAAATAATATTTGGACAAGATAATAATGTATACCATTGCCACTGAAAATCTGAAAATATCAATCACAGTCTAGCTTAATAAGAATTCTTTCAAGAGATTACTTTAAAGTAAAGAAAGTGGTTTGAATGTAATCTGATCATTTTTTTTGTAATGATAACGAATCTTGTAATAAATATAAAGAATTATCTTATATCAAGAATAAACATATTTGCACGCAACAATGTAAATAAATATACTTGCTTAAAGTAAATAAATATCCTTTATTTCGTTTAATTACATTTCCCTATTTAGGTATAAGCCAATTGAATAGCACAAATTCAGTAAGTTTGACAGTTGCAATTTCATTCGGTAGGTAAATAATAATTCTTATCTATTTACCTAAACTTAACTATCAATATCGATACTCTACTTTTTCTGGACAGCCTTATAATGCCAAAATGGCAGCCATATTCAGTAGCTAACGGCAGGCTTCTTTCGTAGGTATTTCATGTCCATATACTTAGAGGTAAATGGAGCTTAGCTTTGTTTATGACAGTGAAGGTTTATGAATGGTTTACATTACAAGAGTGCCATCCAAGCGTTTTGTCAAAATAACAGAAGCCTGCATATTATATAAAAGATCATTCAATGTGGAGGAAAGTAGCTACTCTTTTTTAATTAAAAAAAAAACAATCATATTAAGTTAAATGTCTTGTGTTTAATTTTTTTAATTGTTAGCATAGTTATGAAAATATTAACTACATTTTAGCATATTTTATGATAGTCACGTTGGCAGCACCGAATCGTAACCTATAGTTTGTCATTTCTTTAATGTCACAAATGGTAAAATTCAAAATGTCAAAGTCAAACATTTCTCAACTGCAAATGGAACTGGCGATGTGCTTTTTGTGTTCCTATTTTCGATGTTTTTGTAATCATCGTTATTTTGAAATAAATACCGTTTAATTAATTCAAATAGAAATGTATTCAACGTAAAAGTGAAAATACGTGTCGATAAATTTAGATTTGTAAAGGCGAAAAAGTTTTTATTGAAATTGATAGGGCAGGAGCACTTGCAATTTAGTTTGGCAAATTTTCTCAGTAAGTTTAGTGGAAGTAGATTTACCACAATGACTACTTCTTCTGAAGATGTCCTATTGAGTGTAGGTTATGTTAGATATAAAAAAGGAGATGGAACTCTTTATGTGATGAACCAAAGGTTGGCATGGATGTTGGAAAATCGAGACACAGTCGCGGTATCTCATAAATATGCTGATATCAAAAGTAAGCTTGATTCTGAACATCTATTACATTTAGCTGTAACAGAGTAAGAACAAGTTAGATTTAAGTTTTCTTTTCTTCTTTTAAGTATTGATTGTAGATTTTTTGTGTTTGACTAATTCTTCTATTTTAAAATAAAAAAATATGTAAGTTGCTTATATATGTTAACAGTAAAAGATAGAATAAATTGTGAGTTTTTTTTAATTTTGAATTTGCAATATTTCTTAGAAAAATAAGAAAGTGTAACTGTGATTTAAAGAAACAAGAGATGTAGAAAATTATTTGTTTTTATCAAGTAATTTATTGCGATTTGGGTTTTTTAAATAGATGTTGGGTTAGTCTTCTTTTTTTTCTGCTGTATAGATCAATAAATAACAAACAATAATTAGTGTCTTACATAAAATTAAACAAGTTTGAACCTGTTGAGACTTGTTAAATTTGTTATGTTAGACTTTAAGATGACAAAATTAATTAGAGGTAAATAATACTATCTGTTTATATTTTGTAATATCTGAAAATTTGTTATGAAAAGGTTTTAGACAAATTTATCCAAAATTTGAATATTTTGCATGAACTCTTAGGGACAGTTGTAGCAGATTTTTAATTAATACCTAGTTAAATTGAGAAAATCATAATATTGAGGATAGTTAAACATTATACTGTATTTTAATGGATAACAAAATATAGACTGGAAACTTGATTACTCAAGAGGCAGAATATTTTAGTTTCCTTCCCGATAGTTATACAATTACGATTTAAAGTGCCATATAATTACAAAATAAAATAATGAATTACAGCTTCCGAGGAATAAACAGGCTCTCTTATTTACCTTCTAATAATTGAAAGAAATGTTTGATAATTTTGAATTTTAACATTTTTTTTATAAAAGTTTGACTAGTAAGGCTCACATCATACTTTCTGAATTTTGCTGTGGAATTCCAATTCAAAAGAATTTCAATATAACTAAAGAAATTTCAAATGTGTGTCTCCCTAAATGTTTGTAATAGAAACATCTTCTTATTAGTAACTTACTCTTTTGATAGCCACTAAATATAAACTTGAACTCCAGATAAACCTTAGAAGCCTTATTAATTAACAGAGACTTAACTCACTAATACTGTACATAAACCAACTTAAACCTTGATGTACTGGAGCTTAGTCTGTGTTTATTACCCAGGTGTTAGTGGTTTTTGGTTAACCATGAAATAAAGGAAAATTTATAGAAATGGTTTTGAAAGTGAGTAAATAATAAAAAAAATATGCAATAATACAGCAGCCTTTAAAATGATTTTTGTTACTGTTTATGTTATTTTTGATGCATTTACATGACCCTTGTAAAAAAATAAAAATGTTAATAAAAGTTAGATTACCTAATTATGGAAATTTTGCATGGAAACTAAATTAATTAACATAAAAATGTTCGATGCCACATCTAGTCATAACTGCGATAATGTTTATCCATGTAAATAGCGGTCGGCCTTTTGTTCACTGTGGACTTGTTTGCAGAAGTTGTAACAAATATTATTTAGAACTACCTGCCTTATTTATATGTTGACGTAAACAGAGCTTGTAATTTTAATGTATGTGCAATATGATGTTTAATGTCTCAAAAATTGATTTGTATAAATTTTAATGAGATTTAATAAAAAAATTCTTTAACCATAACTCCAAAGTGTTAATATTTTTATAATCCTAAAATCCTAATTTATTACATTAATTTAACTGTTTCATATCTCATTTTTTAGCACAAAAGATATCACCTGCTGGAAAACCAAAGGTACAATTACAAGTAGTTTTACATGATGGGACATGTTCAACGTTTCATTTTGTTAATCCGGCGGGAGCTGAAGCTCAAGCTAAAGACAGGGACCAGGTCAAAATGTTGTTACAGGACCTTCTGCCAAAGTTCAAACGGCAGATAGATGGTGAGCTGGAGATGAAATCAAGGTATTTATTAGCAACATACATACTTTCACCCCAAGTCCCAGACTCCCATAGAAAAACAATTTACACTAGTAGAAATATATTAGGCTCCAAAAGGACTATAATAAGGTATAAAAGTTTATATGAAAATATAATCTACACAGATAAAGACATGGGTAAACAGCAAGTGTGTCATATCTTTTGATATTGACTATTCTATAGTTAAGCAGGAAACATATTTTCCATTCATAATTAGAAGTACATTGATAGAACTGATTATCATTTATAGTTATTTGTAAATAGTTATGTAATACTCATGCTAAAAGTCAAATATAATCATAATTAGCTATATTGCTTGACTTCTTTCTTTCTATGTATAGAATGTAAGACCTAAGATGTGCACTACCAAATGCAAATAAATAAACAACATTATCGCATCTGTGGTCTAGCGGTTCAGTTGTTGGACATGACTGCATGAGGTCCCAGGTTCAGATTCCCGGTTTGGGCAACAAAAAAAATTGGGTTTTTCCAATTTTGTAATAAAAGAAATGTTGCTCAGGATAGGATATGTGCCTGGTTGGCGATAGACTTGCTACCTATTCATATTGAGGGACTTAGTATCTTCGGCTAGTTGTGGGTGCCCTGTTTGTGCCTCAGCCTACTTCTTAGGGGATATGGGCGTGAAGATACTTTTTTTTTTAAATTTTTGACCAATGGTTGACCACCAGTAGTTGAGGTAAAATAACCAACTGTGCTTCAATTCTGGAGTAACTGTAAGTGATGAAAAATTGTCTAAAATTTGACATCAGTATTTTTTTGTAAATTGAAGAAAAAAATTAATAAAATGGGGGTCACTGCACGGGGCAAGTGTGAGAGGGTCTCATTCCAGCGGAGTGTACAGTTCAGTGGTATGAGCTGTAATTTTAAAAAGTAAAATAATTGTTTGAATTTCTTTGCAAAATAAACATCAATTAGTTGGTAAAATAAAATGACAGTTACTGCTTTGCTAAAGATTCAAAATATGCTACATAAATGATAACTTATTTATTTTGTGAAATTTTTAGGCTACTATCACTGCATCCTATATTAAAGCATTTATATGAAGATTTAGTTATAACAAAGGTTTTGAATAGTGAGGAATATTGGAATACACCTACATTAAAGCATTATACGGAATCAAGCAATGTGAAACAAGAAGCTGGTAAGTGGCTAATGAACATAAGTGTTCGTCCTATGTCTTAATATTTTTTATATATACATATCTTAATGTCTAGCTTAATGTAAGCAGACTGTATTGAGTGTCAAATGTAAATGCCACGATCCTTGCAAAACTGCCTGGCTTCTTTTACATTTATTACTCCTTTCATACAAATATGCCAGTTTCAAAGACGATTGACATCATCCTCGGACAAAACCCGAGTGGTTTGATCATAGAATGCCAACTTTTCCTGAGTATCATAATCCATACACATTCTCCTTGTATATCTGCTTTGTCAATCTTTCATTTATCATCAACATGACATTTCTTTCCACATGATCGAACCATTGGCATATTCTTTCTTATTTTAATAACAACACTTTCTTTTAATTCCATTTTCTCGTACCTCACTGCTACGAATGCAGTCAGTGAATGTTACACCACAAATTTACTGTAGGGCTCGCCTTTCTACTTTGTTGGTCCTACTTTCATGCTTAACTCTTGCTTCCATGCAACAATCTTGCGCATAAGTACAGAATTGTGCAAAGGGAGACTTGTACCTTGACATTATTTATACAGGTAATATTTTATATCAAAGGTCAGCTTAATGTTCTATGCACTCTGCCAGCTAACATTGGAGCTATCAGGAAAAAAATGTGGCCTTTTAATTTTTCAAGATAACAATTTAAAAGAACGAAAACTATATATACACACATATATAGATGTAGGTATACATTAAACCTTATTATTTTAAATTGGTTGATAAAAATATGTCAGAACAATGTTTTTCTTGCAAACCATGCTTGAAGGTTACAGATATATTAAATTCTTTAGTAAAAAAAATGCAGGCCCTAAAAATTTTAGATGTTATTTATTTAAAAATTATAAAACTTCTTTCATGGATTAAAAATACTTAAAATTATTACTTGAGACTACAATATCTACTATTATTAATCTATTTAAAACAACATTGCTCAAACTATGTTAATTGACTGCCTTGTTAGTTGAAGGGGTAGTATGTACACCTAACTCCATTAAACAACTGCATAGGTTGGGTTTGATTCCTGATGGGGGTAAACATTTATGTGTCGAACATTTAGATCTGGGCATTTTGGGGTTTAGATGTGCATTAAAGTTATTTTGATATTTATTTCTATGCTAAAACATATAACCCAAGCATAATTTACATACTTTGGGGTTAGATTTAAATTCCAGTAGTTTGTCCTACTTATTCCAGTAATTTATTTATTTAATGTATATAATTTTTGTTTTTCTGTATGTTTGGTTTAGTTTCGAAGATAATGTGCTGCAAAACAAAAGTGAACTATATTTAACAAATCATCTGTCACTCTCGGTTGAGAATATGTGCAAATGCTACTTTAGTAATTTGTCAATTAACATAGGGATATTTTTTCCAGGTGTTTCAGGTGCATTCCTGGCTGATATCCAGCCACAGACGGATGGTTGCAATGGCCTTAAATATAACCTCACACAAGATATCATAGATGCAATATTTAAGACTTACCCAGCAGTTAGAAAGAAACACATTGATTATGTTCCTAATAAAATGACTGAAGCTGAATTTTGGACCAAATTTTTTCAGTCTCACTACTTTCACAGGTACATAGTATATTTATAAGCATAAATCTACAATTAAATGAAAATATATGTGAGAAAAATATGTGCTAATTTTCATAAATATTTACATTTTCCCTTTCAACTTGTTTATTTTGTTTGACTGATTTTTGCTTAGTTCTATATATATGTCGGGTAATTACAACATACGGGCCGAACAGGATCCACGGGACTAGTAGGCCGAGAGCTCACAACTTGAGGGTAGTTAGTAAATAATTCTGAAATATCAAAACAAAGCTGTAACACCTGATCTAGTCTTACAACCACGTAGTAAAACTCAGCATAACAATAAACAATAGAGTAGTTACGTAATCACTCACTACACTGTTTACAAACATAACCACAATCGCGCACAAACAACTATAGCAAACCATCGTAAACATTAGAGTAAGCCTGCTACTATGACAACACTACGTAAACATGGTATCTGTGCCTACGCAAATCCCCGAATTGAAAGGTGGGGGGCTCCACCCCGCCCCTCTTGCGGGAGTGACGACCAAATAATGCACCCACCGGACGAACCACGTCCTGGGCCCCAGATCCCAATTGAATTAACAATTGCGACCTAGAAGTGTCTTTGTCAACCTATGACAGGGAGAGCCTATTACCAGTGGCAACCTCCGTACTAGACAGTGGTCCAAACATTGCGAGATGTGCCCAAGGCATATCTGCCGAAGTATGGCAGCGCTAGGGTTTATGTATATACACGTGTATACGTGGCAGCGATGAACGGACCAATAAGAAACAAGTTACTTGCTAATGAGACAACTTTATCGCTACATGACTTCCCGACTAACGGACCAATGAGAAACAAGCTACGAGAATTCCGATGTACCTGGGGCGCCAACGTACTAATGATAACAATATCACAACTATACTTTGTTCATGACTTTCCGACTTTACAAACGGGCGTGCCACTCGTTGCATCAACGAAACTCATGACCGCAGATACTAGAAAATATACTAGCTCACGATCTAATATATATATTAGAATCTCTTCCTACTATATGATTTTTTTCCCATAAAATATCACAAAATATGTCCACAATCCTACTAATATTATAAATGCGGAAGTTTGTACGTTCGTAAATTTCTACAAATTTTAAAGAAAGAAAAAAGTTGAGATATTTGTGTAGTTATTTAGAAATTTATCTTAAACATAAAACAATGCTTGTGTGTTATATTAGCAATAGATAGATTTGTAATATCTTATTAAATGACATAAAAAGAGAAAACCATTATTTATTCATCCTATAAATGGACTTGTTCTTATGCAAAACTTGTATTTAAAAATATACCATCAAACATCACTGAGTTGTTCTGGCGAAAAATCACAGTGGGCTTGTCTTTTTTCGATGTGTTTTTATAATATACGATAAATAAATATGTTGACATTTACTGTCTTATAACAAAAAAAAAATAAACGCTTGTAAAACACAAGTTTTACAAAACTTTGTCTTAAGTTGGATTCTCAACTATTAACATTTTCCCACGTCATCAACCTGTAGTATATTATCAGTTGGATGTTAATTTAGACAATGTTTAGTTAAACCCTTTTCATGGTAAAGATGTTACATTCTCAATATTATGAAGGAACAATAAGAACATTTGTCTTAATTACAGAGACCGAATCGCGTCTTCTTCGAGTAAAGATTTGTTTGGAGAATGTGCGAAAATGGACGACCATGCTATAGCTTCTGCAATGAAGCACACTACATTAGATTTAACGGTATATAATAATTAAATTGAACATTATATTTTTATTTCCTGATGGTAAGTATATGTCGCCTGTATACACCTAAGATAGTGGTAACAATCCGTTACCAACCTGAGAATATAAAGGTTCACAAGTTAGTAAGTTATAAGAAATTGTAGTCCGACAGTAAAAAGGGGACAGGGAGAAGTAATTCGGGTGTACCTGATTTCTCCACCGCCTGGTCATGGTCAAGTTGCTCATGATAAATATACCCACGTTTACGAGCTGCTTGAAAGACACAGTTTGAATGTATTCTTCAAGGAACCGGGGGACTAACATTGGGGATCACTCCATAGTATAAAACTTAAGTAGTTTCCTATGTCCTTATGTCCCTTTGTATGCTTAAATCTTTAAAACTACGCAACGGATTTTGATGCGTTTTTTTAATAGATAAAGTGATTGAAGAGGAAGGTTTATATGTATATATTGTACCCGTGCGAAGCCGAGGCGGGTTGCTAGTATATAAATATAATGCATATCCATTGAGTGCTGAGCCTATTGTGTTACAGTTGAACATTTTAGTAGTCTGTGATTAAGGCTCTAAGGTTGCTTTAGTTTCCAATCACACTTTGCACATGGAACTGTTAGCAGTGTCGAAATAATAAATGATTTTAAAAACAAATCTATTATTGCTTTCTTAGGTTGCCAAAACCTTGAAGTGTTTGTTGTTTAATACTTTTCAAGCAGCCAGAGTACAGTCCCAGTTTCGCAGGGGTGGACAAACTTCTATGGTTTTATTATACATATTCGCCTGTGTTGGTCCGGGCTCCTTTGCAGAATAGATCATTTGCCTCCCTGCCACGTAGCTCGTAAAAGGCTTGTCGTCACTATCAGCGTGACATCTGACTAGGTGGTAGAGTTTCACAGCGATTCGTCCGGATTGGTACGACTGCCTTACATATTCCTGCCGCCGAAACGTCAGTGCTTGCCGTTGACGTGTTCCGGTTCGGAGGATAAGGTAGCTGGTCAACTTACTTGCTGCTGGAGGCCTAACTAACTGAGGCCGGGATGGCGGATTACTAAAATTTAGTTATACAGGAATTCAACGAATCCGATAAAATAATATTTTATTGTTTACTATAATTAAATAAATAAAAAATAAAAGAGTACGTAAAATAACATACTCTACTTACTACTACTTAAATCTAAATAAAATTATTTAATTTGCAATTTAACTAAAAAAATATTTAATTTAAACCGGAAGCTAATACTCCCAAATATATCCAGCTCCATACACCACTAAACTGTTTTATTAGCACCAACAATACACACACTACTAAAAACTCAACGTACGTTTCGCTTCATAACCGAAGCATCATCAGGAGAATTCGGCTGCACTCCACGAAGGTCGAGCAGATCAGTATCTATAAATTTTTTGGCGGAAAATTGCAAATTAAATAATTTTATTTAGATTTAAGTAACCCTATAGTTAGGGTGAGGTCCCATTGGTGCGTTGCGTCGTTGCAACGAAACTTATGGAAAGCGATGACGCAAATGGGGCCTCGCCCTTAAAGGCGAAACTATAGTTATCTATATACTGTCTGGTATTAAGGCCGACTACATACATTCGGAATTTTGTTACGAAAATTCGTTTCGAACGCAACAAATCTTACGGATTTGCATGGGGTACTATTTTGTTTCGAAATTTCGAATAATATGATCATAATCGTTAATAATATTTAGTATGAATTAATGTCATGTTTGGTTTTGCTTTTCCTCTTATGACTCTCTCAGTTTTCCTTTCCATAAGAACTTTTCTTGTGCCTTAACGAAAATTTAAAAAAATGTTTTTGAGTTTTACTTTTTATGTAGATTATAATTCCAGGTGGATCTACCACAAATGACAGAGCCAGTTCCTCTATTACCTGACGAAGATACGGTGGAGAAGGAGAAAGATGGCACATCCATACACCGCAGTATGATTAAACGTTTTAACCAGCATTCTATTATGGTGAGTTGAGAGATGTTTATATTTGTATAATTTTTACTATATTCAGGTATTTAGTTAAGTCCATTAGTAGCAAGGGTTCATTAATATTACCTCTGATAATTGTTTTGATAATGCCAATTGACCGAAAAGAAGAATGAAAATGAATGTGTACACGCTAGCTATAATGGCAAACATTGTTTTTGCCATTCAAATAAAAAATCTAAAGTACTCATCATGAGAAGCTATAAATTATGTAAACAAACATCTTTTACTAAGTAATTATTTTTAATTCGAGACAATAATGAACTGACCATATTCAATCGAAATAAAAATATGAAAGTAACAACCTTTTAAATTTCTAGGTTCGCCATTTTGAAATAAACGCGTCTTTCGAGTTTCGAATACGCACGAGTTCGTTTCATTGTTATTATAATTTTGTTATCTTTTCGTTATCACTTTGTTATTGTTGTTAGTTTTGTTAATTGTTGCCTCAATTTTATCGTATTTGTTATTGTGTATTAACGTATAACGTATAAGACGAATCATATTATTACTATTTTTTCTATTTTTATTCGTCTTCGGATGTTGCAACTATTTTGTTTGGTAATAAGTTATTAAATATTTAAAAAAAATAGTTTTTCCTTTAAACCAAATGTTGTTAACTCCCGAACGTTTGCTTACATAATTTATAGCTTCTCATGACGGGTACTTTAGATATGTAGGTATGATATATCCTTTACAACCTATTCTAATTTCCACAAATTAAAAAAAAAAACCCGCGTAAACGTTAAAGATAGGAATTAAAAATAACTACGCTAAAAAAACCAACTTTAAAACTAAAAAGTTAAAAATAAAAAAGACAAACTTAAACTAATAATTATATTATAAGTAGGTATTAAACTGGCTTGTTTACGACTTCCACTACCACGACTTTCCTATTAGTAAATACCACGTATAAATAATAGGTAGTACATAATTGATATTAAATCTTCAGTATTTTTAACTTTTTAGTTTTCAAGTTGGTTTTTTTAACGTAGTTATTTTTAATTAAAACTCTATAGTTTATTGCTGATACGTTTTAATGTAATAAGCTTACTAGCTGACCCGGCGAACTTCGTACCGCCATATTTTATTTCTCTAGTCGCAACTGAGGAAATAAAACCACGTCTTGACGTTATGGTGGCAGGTATAGGTAAGGCGGTGGTACCAATCCGGGTAAGTCGTTGCGAAACTCTACCACCTAGTCAGATGTCACGGTGTTAGTGACGAAAAGCCAATGCTCACCTTTTACGAGCTGCCTGGCAGGAATGCAGATGGTCTATTCTGCTAAGGAACCCAGACCAACACGGGGAACATTATTTGTTGATAAAAACTATCCTATGTGCTAATCCAAGTTACCCTCTATGTGTGTACCAAATTTCATGAAAACGAGTTCTGCAGTTTATGCGCGGAGGACTAACAAACAGATGAACTTTCGCATTTATAACATTAATAGGAAATAGGATAATAGGATTTATGATGGTTTTTTTTCTTAGTTTTTTCGTTTTTTGAGTCCCTAGTTAAATTATGTTCATTAATCCTATAATAAATTGTGGTGTTCTTTGGGGGAGGCCTATGTCCAGCAGTGGACGTCCTCCGGCTGATGATGATGATGATGAATCCTGGAAGACACGGTACCTGCATGTATTAATGTGTTTTTTCCCTTCAGGTGCTCAAAGCTAGTCATAAAACAAACTCCAATAGCAATAGTAGTAGTAACAGTAGCAAAACGAATAAATTAGAAAACGGTATCAAAGAGACCAATGGTGTTGAAAAAAGACCGGCCAGTGAGAGTAGTCAAGTGGAACCAGTCAATAAGAAACAGAGGATATTAGATAAAATACATTATGAAGATCTGGATAGCAATAACGATGGGGATAATGTACAGGAGCTAAAATTATCTAAGGTAATATATCTAATTGTTGGTTATATTTAAGATGGTCTATTGATTTCCATTGTAAATTGTTAGCTTTGATGTTTTCCATCGTCAAAATATTCATGTTTTAGATGAAGTAATTAAAGTTTTTGGATGAAGGCGAAACCGGTATTCTATTTATATAAAAATAAATTTTAAGTGATATGTGAAACAGTAGAAGTGTTTACATTTTAAAATATGGATTTAATGGTTGTAATTTTGTTGTGCACGCAATTAATTTAAAGTTATTGCTATCTTCTTTCAACGAAAGTCATTGAAAGAAACAAAACATTTTTAGTGCTATCAGATTAGTCAGTACACGACATCTCTACAGACGTTTAAACTATCACTCGGAAAACTTTGATTAAAAACATCACATTTTGACATTTCCAGACTAAACTGACATGTCTAAAATGTGCCATCTCTTTTGTTTTTGTTTCATTTGAAAAAGATAACATGTATCTAAAACAAATTTGGTTTTTGAACAGTAGAATTACCAATATGGTTAGCATTTGGTATGTTTGATTCTTATATTAAAATAAAATTGTTAAGTGTATTATTGTTTAAAAATGTTGTTTGTATATTTGTTTTATGATATTGGAAGGCAAACAAGCAGACGGATTTCCTGATGGTAAGAAATTCACGCCGCCTAGAGACACCAAAGGTGGTAACGGTGCGTTGCCAACCTGAGGCCCCGGTATGTTAGGCCTTGAGCAAAAGTAAGTTTACTGGCTACCTTACCTTCCAAACTGGAACACGTCATGACGTTATGGCGGTAGGAATAAGTAAGGCGGTGGTACCAATCCGGGTGAGTCGCTGCGAAACTCTACCACCTAGGCAGATGTCACGGTGTTAGTGACGGTAAGCCTATGCTCGCCTTTTACGAGCTACCTGGCAGGAAAGCAGATGGTCTACTCTGCAAAGGAGCCCGGAGCAACACGGGGTATGTTGTATTCTTATATTTTTTAAATATTTAAGTGTGGAAATAGTAGACAGTGATATATTTTGTTACAGGTCGAAAGGTATTTATTTGGTCCAGCGTCACAAGTGAGTCAGTCCAGTACGAGTTCCAGTAACCCACCGCCTCTCTCCGCATTAGCGTCTATATGTCAGGTCAGTAGGTTTTTTGTAGCTTATTGTTAAGAATTTAATTTTGTGTTTATATAACAAATGATTTACTGTGTTAGAAAGTTAAAGTTATATTTAGATACATACATACACTAATTGATTATTGTATTGATTATTGATTGTTATTATATTGTCTTAATACTTGTTGATTTTAATATTATGTTTAATACGATACACGTATACTACAATTTCAATTAATATTATTAAAGTGTAACTAAATAAATGTGTCTACCATACGTAAAAAAATCGGTCGAGCATAGAATGGAAAAGAATCTTGTGTAAAAAATTCAAAAATTCAAATTCAACATTATCTTTATTTCACGTTAACTAACAAAAGTCACTTGTGACTAGGGAATGCAATCTTGATATTGCAAGATCAAGACAAAGAGTATATAAATACTACGTAAAAAGAGGCGGGACTTCCATGATACATAGCAAACCCGAATTTGTTTAAAGTTTACTTGAAAAATTATAACCCGTATAAATTGAAAGTATGTCTAAAGGCATTCATATGTAAGGTAACTAGTGTCATATGATTTGGGCGAATAAAAAACATAGCAAACTTATTTTTTAATTTTTTTATATGAAAGTTGCGCTAAACTGGATCAAGATTCCACCAAGATCTTGAGTGATTTTCCAAGAATCAATCTTGAAAGCCGTCAATTGAAGTCCGTCCAAGATTGTAACAGGATTTCGAGATTTTCACATTGAGCGCGCGTAAAGTGTCATACGTGTAGATATTCAGTGTCGCCAACACCTAAACTGGCTTGCCACCAGATTAATCTCTTAAAACCACTAATAAGAGATGGTCCCCCATTCATAACCACCAAATTTTCACCAAAAAATACTGTCTAATGAAATGTATCAGTTATTAAATAATAAAGTAGCATATACTTAGTAATAGTAAAGTAAAAAGAGCTATTTCAAAGCAAGCTTTGATTGAGTCAAGATGCTGGACTCGCTTTACATAATTCTGTGCTTATCCTAGATTTATAAAAGTGGAATTGCGTAATTTAATTAAAAAAATATACTTAATACTTAACTATGTAACATAAAATTAAAATACTGGTTACTATAAATTTGCAGTATTTGATAAAGAAAACGGCGTTTTTTTTCAATTATTTTGCTCAATCTCGAAAATCCCGCAAATCTTGATTCGCGACCAAGATCTCGACGCGAATCTCAATAAGATCTCTTACTGACCAATCTTGATTCAGAAACAAGACGCCAAGATCTTGAAAAGTCAATCTTGGTCCAAGATTGCATTCCTTACTTGTGACGCTTCTTTACAATCTACCACCGGATCGGAACGCGGCCCTACACTGAAGATCCGCCAAAAAACTCAGCTGACTGTTTTTTCCTTCTTTTAAAATATGGGTACAATTGTTAATGTAATGATACATTATATTTATATGAGAAAGACATGAGGATCAATTAATCTCAAGCTTTCTTATCTGTTAAATATTCAGCAATGGTATAATAAACTTTTCGTTTAATTTCCATTAAACACATTTCTTAAGTTTATTAATTGGAAGTTCTTTCATACAATTGGGAAGTTTATTGTAAAATCGTATACATTGGCCCATGAAAGAATGGCTTACTCTGTGGAGACGAGCCACATGCACAGCAAGCTTATTTTATTCCTTGGATTGGCACAGTGTATATTACAACTTCTTTTAAATGAACTTGAATTTCTGTAAACATATACTAAATTTTCAAAGATATACTGGGATGCTACAGTTAGAATTTTTCTCTTAGGGAAACTTTTGCGCCCAGGTTATAAATTGCCCTAATAGCTCTCTCTTTTATAAAATAAATATATTGTTTGCTTCGGCAGAACTCCCCCAGAGAAGAATTCCATATGACATGATGCTGTGAAAAGAACTAAAATAAACCATCCTAGCGGTTTTAACATTAGTTAATTGTCTTATTTTTTTAACAGCATATGCTGCCGAGCTTAACATAATTGCAAGTTTATTAACGTGCGGGCCCCATTGCATTTTTATCAATTGTTATTTCTAAAAACGTAATAGAATCTACAAGGTCTATCTTGTTCCCATTAGGTTGTGCAAATGTTGGTATTATATTGGTTGGTACTTGCCTCCTCACATTTGCCATTGAAAATTTAATAAATTTTTTTTCATTCCAAAAAAAAAGATAATTTACATTAAACCAGTGTACGACTTTTGAAATAGCATTGTTCGTTTCGTAAGTGGGTAAGTAGTTGGCTTTTCACTTTAAATATAAGTGAAATGTCATCCACAAACAATACGATTTCCTGTTTGTTTCTTACGTAGGTAAGGTAAGTTATTAATATATGCAAGGAATAAAAATGGACCAATAATAGACCCCTGGGGGACACCCACCGTAACAGCAGCACCTGTCGATTTTTGCTATTAATCACAACTTTCTGAATTCTCCCATTCCATATAAGAAAATGGAAGATCGAGTGCCTAATTTCTAATTCCATAATGGCGTAGTTTTCTGATCAATGTATCGTGGCTTACGCAGTAGAATGCTTTGGTCAAATCACAGAACACCCCGTTTGGTACACCAGTATCACAGATTTTTTTTGTTCTGTCACATAATTTTGGTTTTATATAAAAAAAGAAGTTTCGTTGGGATTTTTCTAAATGAATATTTGAATAATTGATAGTTTGTTTTACTGTCGACGCGCATAAGTACCATGTAAGTAAGGGGTGTGTGGGCAGGCATGGAGCAGCGGGCAGCAGTGTCCGCGGCCGGCGCGGGTCTCGGCCGGCGCCGCCGTCGCCGCGCTGGGCGAGCTCAGCCCCGGCGGACACCTCATGCGTCACCACCACGCCGCCTGCATGGCGCGTGAGTACTGCCACCATGATCACTTCCCATACACTTGTCGTTTGTCATACCATATATAAAATCAATTGCCGGTCGTTAGTCTCGCTGAAACTCGAGAACAGCTGGACCGATTTAGCTAATTTTGGTTTTCAATTATTTGTGAAAGTCCAGGGAAAGTATGAAAAAATGAAAAATTTTAAGTTTTCCCATACAAACAGAACGGCTGGAACGAAGTTCACCGGTACACCTAATATTGCGATAAAGATTTTTCTGTCTATCTATCTAATAATGTCGGTGTTTGACAACATCACGTTCCAATATAAAGAATATAATAATTGATAGACTAGCTTATACGGTCACATCTTCATCAGATAGCGACCATCAAAATGTCTTTAAATAAGAATAAGCTCTTAGCAACAAAAGTGCTGTATGTATCTGAAAATAGGCCATAACAAAATAACAACTTGTAATAGTTTGTATGGAAATAGTTTAAGTACTATTTTTCCTATTCTTCTTACAATTTTCCCGGTTTTATCTATTCATGAGAATAACTAACACAAAAAAAAGGAAAATTGGTCCACTTGTTCAGGCGTGATGCGATGACCAATGTAAATGAAGATTCATGTGCATACATATAGAAATGCATTGTTTATTGCACATAATGTAATAAAAAGATAACACACAAACAATACAATAAAAAGCGGTCAAGTGCGAGTCAGACACCCTCATATTACAAATGTTGCGGTTTACGAATAACGTATTAAAAAAACGACTTACTAGACTCGTCCGAACCAATTTTTGGTGATAGTTTTCGTGGTAATATACATAATATAATTTGTCTATACCCCCAAAGTTTTTTTACTATTTTTGTGTTAAAACCTTAATGCGGTTAAGTTTTAACAGTATCATTCTTATAGGTTCATCTCTGTCTACGTTCAATCTGACTTGGTTAAAGTTAAACTGTATATCTTTTTTAAATTGTCTTAGTAATTTTATTCCACTTGATGTTTTATGCGTTATATTTCCTTTTCGTGTATTAAGAGCACCATCGCGCAACATTTCTTTGACTATATTTCCATTTCCGTTGTCTGGAAGAGATCGCTGTTTTGGCGATAAGGCCGCCTTTGTGTATCACTTAGTGCAATTTTAAGAAAGAAAGAAAAAATAATTTACTTGCGGAATATGAGCGTTACAAAGAAGTGACAAAATTATATAAGCGTTCCAACATATTCTACCAACTTGTGGTGTGCAAATATTTTAATAGGTTTTAATCGAATTAGTATAATTTTAATTATTTATTTACTATTTGCACATTGTTTTTTGTATTGATTACATGATTATTTATTAATACAAACAATTTTTAGAATGTAAATTAATTTGTCCCTATCTACCGTAAACTACTGCGTTTATTTACTACGTTTATTTTTGGTCTATTAATATATATATATATATTAATGTATTTTGTTTGGTGCACAATAAAGAGTTATTATATTGTATTCTAGTTTCGAAAAAAAAATATATACATATACTGGGACATACGGACGGACAGACAGACAAACATGCCGAATACATAAGGGCTTCGCTTTATGGCCCTTGGTTACGGGACGCTAAAAAGGCGAGCTTGTCTCTAATAAAAGATGTTTTCAGCTAGCCATATAAATAAAAATGCAAGAAAGGGAAATATAATGATAGTACTTTTCAGAACTCATACCACCGGATGTGAAGAACGAGCTACACCGGATATACCTCTCCGGGGGAGAACTGCTCCGGGAGCTGTGGCGATGTTTCCCCCAACCGGGCTCCACTGCGGACCCGGACGAAGCCCACGCCAGGGCCGAGAAGTTCTACGAAGCCCTGCTTAGATTTAGGAATGTCAAATTAAGGCCCTTTGAGGTATGTAGGTCTGGTAATTTAATTTTATTATTTCCGAATTTCTTAAGTTATAGGAAGAAAACTCAGCTTTATATAATACAAGCTGTTTGCCCGCGATTTCGTCGGCGTAGAATTGTTACAATTATAATACAAACTTTCGTCCGTTATATAGTTTTTTGGGGATTATAGAGCGAGCGAGAGCGCGGAACGTGCGACAAAGAGGCACAATCGGCCTCCGTTCTTATGACGTTGTCAAGTTCAACTGTCGTCAGTAAACCGACTTACAGACAACCGCTTTTTTTTAAGAATTTTAGGTTATATTAATATTATGATAAGATTAAATAGCTCTCTTCTCCAATCTCCTATGCAAATTTTTTGCTGGTTTACCCTTATTTGCCGGTAACGTCTAAAAAACGATATTCAATAGTAAGTATCTTGTTGGTTTATGGCAGGATCTAGAGAAAAGATGAACGTCAGGTTTTCATAATTATTAAATTTGAGTGAAATTAGGCAATTTTTGGTGGCATATTTTTTTTTTTAAATGCACAAGTATTCAAGAACAAAGCAGAGAATTTTTTTGTCGATTCTGCCACATCTGATACGATAAGGATGCCACTACTATACCTAAGACCCCAATGTGACATGTCGACTTATGGCTATTTGGAATAATTTGATGATATGATGATATAAAACCGGATGATAATATGATGAAAATTAATTAATTAATTAGGTAGACAGACGTATTTTTTCTAGAAATACGCGACACCTATAGTGACTAAGGTAATGTTGGTGCAATTAATTTGGGCTGGTAAGCCTCTACCTTGAGTCTGTTAACCGGTCACCCACCCTAACCCTCTAGACACGTCAGTGACGAGCACTTATATCGGTAGGAATATACGAAGCGTTAGAATAAACTGAATCGATGCTCACCTTTTATGTCGTGCTTGGCAAGAAAGTAGGACCTATGGGTTTAAAATACCATAGTTTGTACGCTCATTGGCAGTAAATTTCTATGGCTATAGTCATAGTAGGTTAAAAAAAACTTGTTTATATTAATCTATATCACTAGTCACTACATAGTATAAAACATATGTATGTCTATTTGTGCTTAGATCTTTAAAACTACGCAACGGATTTTAATGCGGTTTTTACTGCTGTTGAGATAATTTACTTCGTAGGTTTTTATATACATCAAATTACATATATATCGAAGCCGTTAAAAAAACAATTTTTGGTTGCTTACATTGCATGCCCTGGCTAAACCATTTGAGATACATCAAAATAATGTACTACAGAAATGTATAAAAAGTCTGCAATAGCAATTGTCTATCTCCTAAATTTTACTCACAGTTACCATTGTTAGTTTTGAAAAATATGTTTAAAAAGTACCTTATTTTCAAAAGCTAATCTCTCCAAATCAGTATTAATCCTTATCCGTATAAATGTCTTAGTTAGCTTGGCCATTTAATGTAGATCGAAATAGCTCTTGACCTTTTCATTTAAATGAGTACTGTAGCAGTTATCACATTTAAAATTACACGCAACCAAAAAAAAATGCTTCCAGTGACACTGTTGCCATCGCCCCATGTACTCATCGTGCCGCTTCTTGCTTATGAAAGTCGCGGGCGCGGGGCCTCAAATTGTTCTTAAGTCCTATTCTCGAAAAATGTCCCAGTTGTCTAGTTCGGGTTCGAAACAATTAGGCGTGCCCATATAGGAGCCTGCTGTTTATAGCTTCCTTTTGCATAAGAGGAAATAATTGGAAAAATAAAATAAAATGTAAAAAGTATTTAAATAAGTAAAAATGTAGTTTATGAATTTAGATATTCCAAAGATAGCAGGAAATCTTCATGGTATGGGGAAAGGGGTATTGTTTTACGCCTAAGTTAAAGCGCACGAAGCCGAGGCCAAAAGCTAGCAATCTATAAAATTGGTCCCGTCGATAAATACCCAATACACAGCAAATAATTTGCTTACCTTGTGTTTCGGTCTATAGTTTTATTAATAAACATTGTTAGGAAACGCTAAGTATTTATTATTGTTTATTTGTATAACGTAATATATATTTATTCATGAATAATATTATGTTTATAAAATATATTTATTCGGTAATTATAATGTAACATTTATTCAGAAGGAATGAATAAATGTTCATTTAATATTTATTTCAGGAAAAAATGCTGCGAGATCTGACACCACTAGCGACCTCTCTGACGCGACACATGAACCAAATGATCGACACGGCCTGTGCGAAGTACGCCATGTGGCAGCAGAGACAGGCCAAGCTGCGGTAGTACTGGCCGGTACTGCCCGGTACTACTCGGTACTGCCCGGTACGGAATGTAATGTAGGATATTTAAACACAATAACCCGACTGCGTAAATGATTAACATAATATATGCAAGACGAAATCTAAAATGTTTTTGTCTTCTCAATAGTTGCCATGAAAAATGTATTTTTTGTAAAAAAAAAAAATATTGGTGCGTCTCATATTCTTGACATAATTTTTTATAAAATATAAATCGGAAATCTGTACGTTTTTTCAAACATCAATGAATCAAAGATTCTTATGGTATTCCAAATAATCTAGTTCTGTATTTTTTTTATTTTAACGATTATATTCTTTAGTCAAAATAATATCAAATTGCTAAATAGTTAGGCTATGTAAGAAATCTTTATTACGTTTTTTTGCAATTTAATGAATATTGTTTCTTTTTTTTATTATATCTTGTAACTAATTCGACTCCTTACGAAGTATAAAAAAGGTATGATTTTCAAAAATCTACATATTTACTACGAAAATGTTAATCTAAAAACTAAAAGATTAATTTCACGCAGTCGGGTGGTAATCCAAAAATAAATTAAGTAACAAAAAAATGCATTTCTGAAATCGCAAAATAGACTGGTTTTATATTTAGATACGTACGGTAATAATAAAAGTAATTTAAATCTATAAAGAATTCTTTTTTCCCGCAAATTGCTAATGTCACGTCGCCATTTTGATGACGTCAAATTATTCAATTTAATCGCTTAACCTTAAAATTAAGTCTATTTCTCACAGTTCATCGATTGTGTACGTATAAGAAAATTGACGGAGTTGTATACAAACTTTCATTATCTACATATTTAACCCCTTTAGGAGTAAATAAAAAAACAATTTAGGAAATGCCTACTTTATAATGCAGCCAAATTTTATGTTCAATCTATCCAGTTGTTTAATCTGTGCGTTGTTAGCTCAGTGAATCTGTCATTTGCCTTTCATATGAATATATACCTACACTAAATATAGATTTATTATTACTATTTGTTTTGAGTGACGTCATAATGACAATGCGCTCACAGCACATTAGCAATTAGCGAATACAGAATTAATTTTTCCTACATAAAAAAATGGAATATGTACAAACGAGTTCACTGGCGGTGTGCCAGTTAACAAAATGTTCCTTTGAACAGCGAAATACATCTTAGCTGCACCACAAATCTTTGCATACAATTAGCAAAAATGAACTTCATTTTATTCATATTGTACTAGATAACCCATTCAAACTGTACATGTATTTCGCTGTTCAAAGGAACATTTTGCTAACTGGAATACCACCAGTGAACTCGTTTCTACGTCATAAGGGGCAAAACAAGTTTCCGAAAAATCCAGGTTGTAAATAACTTCGCCTGATACACTGATCGGAGTGAGTTGTCCTAATGTGACGTCATCAATGTCGTTCTCAAACTGTGCGGGACTTAGATTTTGTGTTACATATTCCGCTGTATAATTTATTCAACTTTAATAAAGTTCTTATGACATTATTACGCTAAATTGCGGACGTAATTGCCACTATAAAATGTAATATTCACTGTATAGTGCACGCCAAATAAGTCTGCACGCGAAGGAAGGCGGTGCTATTGTTAAACATAGAAATGCAATTGCTAATTACCCTCACATTTTATGAAAATCCACTGCCAATTTTGAAATAGATTAAACGGTTATTGTAAAACCTTTTTAAACTCCGACGGAAAAAGAGGGTGGTTACAATTTTGACGTGTTTGAAAAGCTGACACAATCGAGACGCTTTTTAGCTACATCCCATGCAGGATCCGTCGGGTGTTATAAAATAATAATAAATTAAGTGTTATTTAGTTAGTTGTATTACATATTCCTGTGACGTTTGGGGATTGTTTTCTCGGTAATAATTACAAAATGTTGCTAAAGGAATACTTATTGCTATAGGTTTAAGTACGTTAAACAAATTAACTGGTGTTTTTAGTTAGTTACGAAATATACCTACATCGTAAATTACAGTTCAAAACTTTTAAGGAAATAACACGGTAGCAACTCAGTGCCGTAGACCGTGTTCTCAAAAATACCGTCTATCTAGTGACATTCGATTCATCTATATATGTAGTTCCAATTTTTTCCGCGCGCAGGCATATCTGGCGAACACTATACTTCGTGTTAAGAAAATGTCGTCTATAAACATGCAAGCTGCTTATCACTTAAATCGTAGAATTTCTATTTTTGTGTAATGACGTCGTTATTTTTTACGCAAACGAAATGTGTGTAGAATAATATTTGTTTCTAATTAGCAATGGAACGATTTTCTTGAAATAATTCTAGATTTGTTATTTTTGTTATTACCATAGGATAAGTATCTTTTGAATAAACTTAATAAAATACAAGCAAATTAATCTCCTAGTGTTAGTGAGATCGTAACACGGAGATTGTACACAAAAATATTTTATTTGTTATACCAATATTTTGAACAATATTTTTACATAACTTCGTTTTGGTCACCTATGTGTGATCACCTGTATGAATTGGACACACCTAGTTGTCGTTTATTTTAATTTTGACAGCAAAAGATATACCTACATTGTAATAATATATTGTTTTATATACTCGCAAATTTCTTTTGAAAGAATTGTATATGATATACATTGTTGAGGTATGAATGATGTCAGCAACAGATCGTTCGTCTGGAAATAGACGGTGATGGCCATTCTCTAAAAAAAGAAGTAGAAGAAAAGATTAAGAATGAGTTTGACATCTGTCATTAGCGTGTTTGGACGCAATGTATCCCAGCTATTTTGACAAATTTTAAATTATTTTTTTAATTATTTGCCATCTCGTACACTCTTATTGTAAAAATGTATTACTTGCTGTCAAAATTAGAATGGGACTAGACGCCGAGTCGAAAATGGTCACATTATAAGAGATTGTGATTTTATTAAAAGCAATAGTATCTTGTGATTACATTTCGTCGCAATAAGTTCAAAGTGCAGATAATTTATACAAAAAAGCATCATGTAACTAAGAGATTTAGAACTGACACAAAACGATATTTACAGTTAAGTGTATGACATAAGTTTTGAATTTGAATCGATATTCCGATGAAGTAGATTGGATTTGTTTTGTATAATGCTTTTCATTTCGTATTCAACTAAAACTCTACATGTTGTTTGAACAATTGTCCGCAATGTATATAATTAGAGTTGAAAGAAAGACTGAGACCAAGTGGGTGCTGGGCGCTCACTATGCAATTTTTAAAACGAAATCTCTCCAATATCCGCGAACCTTTACTAAAACCAGATTAAACTTCCTCGATTTTCTTCAATCAAGTGGAAAAATTAAAACAAAATGGACCGTGTTAAGCAAAAAGGATTCAACCCACAAAAGTTACCATGGTTGCGCGAAATCAACATGGAAACGCACCATTACCACCTTTGGTGTCTAGGCGGTGTGAATTTCTTATCATCAGGAAATCCGTTAGCCTGTTTGCCTTCCAATATAAAAAAAATAACTTATTAGGAAGGTTAGGAGTATCTATGTGAGGAGAAAAATTATTATCACCATTTTAATAATCCCATTAAACGTTAAATTCCAAAAAGACTCAATAAAAAAATCTGATACAAATAACAGTTTTTCATTTGTTATAATTTAATATGAAGTTCTATAAAATAAGATATTTGGTGGGTGTTGTCAAGTAAAAAGTTTGACAACCCCAGCTTAAAATGAAATAAAACTGAAAGCAAATGACATTATACACTTAAATACACCGTGTGAGTGGGTCCTGTATGTTGTAATAATGTATTTTGTTGTATTATATAGTATGCACATTGGTACATAGCAGTAAACACATTAATAATTGTGCTAATTCTGTGTTGATTCTTTTTACACTGTCCTTTGAAAAGTACTGATAACGTTCTTTTAATATCTTATTCGCGATTGGGTTATCAAGTCAAAACAACTATAGTTATTCACTTTAATTTAGAAGCCCTCAAACATATCAATGAATGACAATAATTGGCTTCTCCTATTTTGCAATGCGATATTGATATCTGCCATAATTTAAATTGAGTTAAGAAAGGTACTAATTCTGCTGCACATTGACAAGTGTTTTCAGTTATTGCCTTACTACATTTAAAAAAAAAGAAGTCATGACACTATACTGGCGGCAAGCTATGATGGATGATTTGACGTTTGTAAACATTAAAAAATTCGTTTTATTAGTGAGGCTTCTCTGATATATACGATCTTCAGCTTTGTCTTTAGGGGTATCCGGCAATAACGCACCTACTGTGTGACATTTTTTCGTTCCAGCGTCGATCCATTGGATCTGTGCCGATTGTGTTTTCGTTTCAAAAAGAATTGGTCCCGGTCTATTTCTTGAACAAGGTAGCAGTTGTGATGAAAGTATATCCTCCGTGTTCATATTTAAATTAGATGCAATCAATTGTGAAATTTTCTTCACGTCGTCGGTGCCTATGTCGGGTAGACCAACGAATTAGAGAGGGTTTTTTTTTCGTATTTTTTATTTCTTCGAGGACGGACACTCTAAGCTCAAGATTTTTATTTTTGTTAGATAAATCGTGATTTTTATGCTCGAGGTCTTGAATTTTGGTGTCTTGCTTTTTATTTGCTAATTCCATACTAGTAACTTGATGGCTCATAAATTCAAGTGATGATTGTATAGTACTAACCTCATCCCGGAAGGATTTTTTGAACTCCCTGCTGATATCTTGAACGAGCTTATGAGTGTCAAAAGGTTAAGAGATTCCGGAGTAATCTGCATCAACGCCTTCGTCCTCACCATCTTCTGGTATTATAAATGAAGATCTACGAGATAAATTATTTAAACACTCTTCGCAATTCCGTTCAATCCCAGGTGAATTCCTGAGTGATCAGCTGCTTGTTTGAGAGCTTAGCACATACCGGATCAGCATGCACTACATTTTTACATCTAGTGCACTCCAGAGCAGGCATTTTTTTGTTATATTTTTCTTGCTAAGATGCACTTTATTCACCATTACGGGTAGAAACAATTAGCAGTTAGGTACAGTGAATGAAACACAACCTGTCGCAACAAGGTACAGATGACGTTTGATGATTAAAACTTTCCACACTAGCTATAAATATTAAAACTTCTGAATTCGACTTATATTTTTTGATAGGTTATATTTTGCTCGATAATAAATTGACTTCAATATTTAAATTTGTCAAACCGGCCACCATACCCTACCGTTAGTATAGTACTGTCAAAACACTATTTCTCTGGAATTTGGTAACACCTTTTGGGATGGAAGTCTATAGAAAATGTTGAAAGGTTATACGTGTTCTTGTTGACTTTAAATGTGCCGTCTCTTTTGTTTTTGTTTTGTCAAAAAAGATAGCAATAGTTGAAATCAAGTTAAGATTGATGCGCAGGAAAATCGGTACCAACGTTATGTAAATACCACTAATTGTCTTATTGTTGCTTTGTTAATCTTTAATTTATATTACTTAAAATTATAAATAACTTACTTTTTTACAAAGCTAATAAAGGTTCCGAATTATTTCAAGCGTTCATGCGACTAATTCCTTTACTTTCCCTTATTATGATAGTGAAAGAGATGGAAGACTTGCAATGAACTGTAATAGGTAAAATAATGTGAATTGAATGATTTACAGCGAAACAACGTCCGGTACAACTTTACTAACGGCTAATATTAATAAACCTATCTACGGATAAATATATGCCTTCTAGAGCTTTTATGTTAAGTGATTTTCGGTAATCATTGGAAAATAACAGTTGTTGCGTGGTAACTGATCTAAAGCAGCCCTATCTCCTATCTTAGACAGGTTATTAATATTGGCCGTTATGGATGAAACGAGGTTTTTATCCTTAGTTTCTCTTATCATTTAATTACAACGCATTATTTGTTGTGATCAAACTTGGAATGCACAAACCTCGAAGATAATTGGGATTATCTGGACCAGACCAATATAACTATTTTTGTTTTCATTCGTATGATTTTTAGTAATGGCAAAATGCAATAAATTTTATCAAATTATTCGATTGTTTTATTTTGCACAAGGTTTTATTAAAATTTATAGAAGACATCGAAGGTACATGAAGTGATTGGAAGGACAGATTTCCTGATATATATAGTCATAAAATAACACGCACTGACTGATTCATGCATGCGGCTGGCGACTGTGACTTGTAGAGCTCTTTGGGGGAGGCCTATGTCCAGCAGTGGACTTCCTCCGCCTGATGATGATGATGACTGATTCATCATCGCCGAGCTATATCTGTTAAAGTTACAGCTATGAAATTTGGCAATTAGGGTCGTTATTAAGTCGACACCAATTTAGGATGGAATTAAAAAAAGATCAACCCCTAAGGGTTCCGCTGGTTCGGTCATGTGGAAATAATGACATTTGACAAAGCAGATATACAATGCAAATGTGGATGGATGTACGTACCCAGGGAGACCAAGGTTGACACTCCACGATCAGATCACTCGGATATTATCTGAGGGCAGTGTTAAGAGTCTCCGAAATCGGCGTTTTTGTATAAAAACGGTAATTAATGTGAAGGACGCTAGACGGGTTTGTTAGGATCGTGAGGTCTGGCACTCGATATTCTCTGCCTACCCCGTAAGGGACTCGGCGTGAAGATACGTATGTATGTAAGGGGTTGAGTGTATATGGAAGACCTTCATTTTTTAAGTTAGAAACATGAAAATTTATTTTTAGGCTACTTAAAAATTAGTAGATACGTATTTAAGAGTAGATACGTATTTAAGCGTTTCTGGAAATTTGACCCATAGAGGGCTGAAATAGGGGTTGAAAATTTGTATGAAAGCCCTTTGGCATACAAAGAGATTTTAATTAAAATAATGTTCTAAATTAGTTAGTAAACATTTTAATTGCCACGCGAGCAAATCCGCAGGTCACAGCTAGTATGTATGTATACACTTCGCCTGTAAAAACTAAGGGCGCTAAAGGTGCGTTGCCTGAGAATGAGGTTATAAGTAGATTGGGAGACGACAGTGGTGAGCACCAAATAAAACGAGGACATAAATCAGATTGTATATTTTATTATTTCATTGTTTACTTATACTATATTAGAATCTATATAAACAAAATATATAATATTTTTATAGTTCGAAGCATTACTATACAAACACAAAAATAAATAACAATTATATACTAAGCAGTCAATAGTATAGATTCTGTACAATGAGAGAATTTATATAAAAATAGGCAAGTGAAATACACCTGGCCTAATGTTCGTACAATATATATCTTGTACTAGGAATAGAAACCTACAATACAACACATTCATGCGTAATTTTAGTAACTTTAGGCTAAGTTACGAATTAGACGCCCGCTCGCTTTCCGTTTAAAAAATATTGTGATCGACCAATGGGGTGCTTGCGTGAAGATGGGTATACTCTACGCGCGAGCAAGTGGCTGTTGCGTGTACGTATATGACTTAGCCAATTAACAACATAAACTTAATTCATTGTATCCATATTGAATAAAACACTTTTTTTAATTAGCTATAATTGATAATTGGTTCAACTTCACATCGAAGTATTACAAAATGACATAGATTTTTAATTCCACGCCTAATAGTAAATAGCCGTGTTAAACAACGTCACAAAGAGCATTCGATCCTTACAAATATAAAATACTGTAGTTTTATATATATATATTTGAGGTTGAAACGTAGTAAATAGGCGCTAACACTTAAGACAAAGTATTTACTCAAAATTGGAGCACGATAATGGCGAGCACTGATATTATGGCTGCGAGGATAGGTTACATATATTTACACATTTCGGGCAAGTCGCTGCAGAAAACTAGTTATAAGTACACTAGAGTTTAAGTAGCCTTTACATGATTATTATTTTTATGTAAATAAAACGTTTTTAAATTAATTCCCCCCCCCTCCCACCTCTAGGTGACTACTAGTAGTATTTACTAATATTATATAATAGAAGACTCCAGCCTTCTCAATTTTTCATCATTTTTAATTTCATACAAACAAAA
>NJDC01003549.1:0-11056 GCA_002245475.1 Calephelis virginiensis
GATTTTTGTTGATACCTTCATGACGAGTGTGTAGGGTTTGGTTTTGAAATATTCTATTTACGCATTTCATTATTTTTTTTGATCTGTTGTCATGAATTATGTATTGTGTAAGTCTGCCTATATCTGCACGTAAATTTTGAATGTCTTTTTCTAGCTGAATTTGCCATATTGGTTTAGTCTTTTTACTTTGTGAATTGTAGTGTCTGCTATTTCGATCTTCCTTAATAGTATAACCTAATTCCTGAGTAATAACATAAGCTGTGCAATATATCAACGTATGAACATCTGCTAATTTAATATCGTCTAGCAAATACTGCCCCAGCACACGGGTATTAAAAACATGTACGAGGCCAACTAATTTTTTTGTGTATCTTAATTTAGGTAGTGTCGGCCTTTTAATAGGATCTAATATAGCATATATTAGATCCTATTAAAAGGCCGACATCTAATATATGCTATATTAGATCATATTAAAAGGCCGACACTACCTAAATTAAGATACCCAAAAAAATTAGTTGGCCTCGTACATGTTGCATTGCTGGAGGGCTAAATCTAATTTATTTACTAATTCTTTGATATCACAATTTTCTTCTATAATTTCGTGACCTAGAGAGTTTTCATCATTTGCAATTACATTAAGAGATTGTGAAGATAATTCCGAAGTGCATGTATTAGTATAATTTTGTAAGTTGAATGATATTTGTGTCTGTGTTGATTCTGGTGGATTTTCGGTCGAAAGGCCCTGTGTAGTAGTAACGTTGTGTGGTTCCATGGATTGTTGTGTGGGAGTGTGTGTCGCTTTTTCAGTTCCAGTAAGTGTATCAGAATATTCCTCTTGCTCTAATATAGTCTTCACCTCCTCTTTTAGGCCTTTTAATACATCTTCATTTAGCAATTTATTTTTTAAGATAACTCGTCTTTGATCTGAGAGCCTTTGCTCTGTTACATTTACATCTGGGTATTTTTCCTTAAACTTTTGATGTAAAATTTGTCTGTATGCTGTCATGTTAGTTTCTAATTTTGTAATGTAAAAGTATGTACGCATGATAAAAGCATTGACTTCAAATGACCATTTCATGCGTACTCTAGGTTTTCCAGCTTTTGTGGACGCGGGTAAAAAAGCTTGACATGCTTGTCGCGTAACATCAAAAATGGCTCTAAAGGAATCGTTAGAGTTTTCGTCTGTTAGTGTCGGTGTTGGTGCATATGATGTGGTACTAGGGCTGTATGGCTCCCGGAATGAAAACGATCTATTATTATTATTATTAGTGATGACTGTTTACTGCTTATTTTGTGTTGGCATACCTTTTACAGTTTATTTTAACTTATTTTAATATTGGATATTTTTTTCTGATATAATAATTTAACTTTAAATAATTGATTTACTTATTTTTATTGTGACATGAATGTTTTATGGAATATTACTTTTTAGTTTTTTTAATTTTGACATGGGCATTAATAATATTGTTTTTTTTTAATTAACTGCTTCGTGCATAAATAATTAAGTTTTACATATGTACAAAATAGTAAATTTTATCCAGTAATTAATTAATTAGTGGAGGCAATTGACATGTTTTTTCATATTTTCTCAAATGGTACTATTTTCACCATTTAGTGGTGAAAGAATCTAGAGCTGGCAACTCCGTTGTATAACAGTATAACGTATTAAAGTTTTTTGTATCTACTACGTAGTACTCTAATTAGTCTGTGGTATCTACCCATTATAAATGAATTGATATTTACACATCAAAAATACTGTTTAGTAGTTTAAGTTTTAGCCCTGATGATGCTGTATAAGCGAAACCGGTAGGCTATTTAAAAGTACTACATTATAAGTAATACGTAAAACAGTACAAGTGTTTCTTTGTTTAAAAATATTCCTCCTTTCTGGAGTGTTGTTTTGAAGGTTATAAAATAAAATTTGAATAACCTCTAGGCGGCGCAAATTTTGTTACCATCAGGAAATCCGTATGCTTGTTTACCTTCCAATACCATAAAAAAACAGTCACAACTACACATAACAGTGTGCGTGTGCTGACAACATTGTACTATTACGATATTCATTAATTTTGCAAATTTCAGTGTATTGTTTAGCTAAATTTCACAACATAATCATCACAAGTGAAAGGTAATGATATGCCTTAGTCGATTGGAGGTGAGACTTAAGTGCGGCAAGTAATTTTATACAAGCGGCATAGCGCCGGTATCATACCTTTGGTTAGAGGAACGCCTGGTCTAAGGGGCGACTCTGGTTGGTTTAATTAAATTAAATATTAGTGATTTCATTACTTTCGCAAGTTTTTGTTTAATCTTTAAAAAAAAACAAAAAATATTTTTTAATAACTCGATCGTTTTTTGTACTTTTTGAAATTAACTCAATATCTAATTGAAAAAAAAATCAGTTCAGTATTATGGTGCCAGTCTGATTTATCGGGAAGCAGTGACTAGCAACCTGTATACAAGATCTATGATATAGACCATATCCTTAAAAAAAGCGTTGAAAATTGACGAAAGAAGTCAAATAATGTACACGGTTATATTCAACATCGTATTGAAAATAAAATATCGAAATGTGGGTAATTAGTGAAGGTACTCTAGCTTGACGGGAGTGAACATAAATTTAAGGATTTTACCGGAATTTGATTAGGAATCGAAATCAAAACGGTCTTTGATCAAAACCGAAAAAAAAAACTGATTTTTGCGACCGGAACTGACTCTTTCTTAACTGTTTGGAAGTTGGAATGAACAGGTTCGATAAATTAACCAGGTTTCCGAGCCCTGGTGTAGGATTACCATTATTTATATTTGACGAAGAGTATTTCTAATCTACAAAATCCGCCCGATTGTTTGACTTTTAATCTCATCAAAAATTAACGTGGTCAATTATCGCAATGGTCAGATCATGGATATATGATCAAAGAATATTAAATTTGAACGTCGGCTTAAGTCGTTCAGAAATATAGACAGCTATCAGAAACACCAATGAGATATTTGCGTGCGAAATAACAAAGTGTTACTTTGCAGAAATCCATACTTAAATCTATATAAATAAAAATAATTTAATTTGCAATTTCGCACCAAAGAAAGTATTCGTATTATTGCGCAACAAAATATAATTTTCGACACCATAATTACTAATATGAGTTCACAAAATAACAATTGTTATAACTTCGATTTAATATTTTATAAAAGGTGTTAATAAAAGTCGTATTAAGTATCACATATTTAATATTCATTAGGAGTAGTGATATAGATATAGTATGTTACACGTTCAATAAATATTATAAGGTACATGGTGATCTCTGTCACGTCCGCCTCAGCGAAACCAACACGACTTGCCGCCACACCACTGAAACAAATACACACATGTACTTTTAGTTACAAATCGATGTATTCACTTCAAAATGAACTTTTGGAACTGACTGTACATCAACAATTCTATTTATTTTAGCTATCTTACAAAAAGCGTCCATTCATGTTTGTATGAGAAACGGAATGAGAAACTTGGTTGCGATATTTGAAGAAACTTGCTTGCTAAAAAGGTGTTTTCAATATCCAGAAAAAATGTTAATTTAGCAGAGAATCATTTGGAAAACTGGGTCTTTTTGTTAATACACGCAAGGAATCAAATGTACTGTCGATGTAAAGCATTTTTTTGTTAGTTTTTTTTTATTACATTATTTTCCTTATTTTACAGATTTTGTTTAAACATGGTTTAGATTTAAGGACAAGGTTTTGACCCTGTTACTCAATTTGTGGAAACCTAACTAAAAATTGTTCAGTAGTTTGTTAGTCCCTAATGAATAAGTATTTAAAAAAACATCGTTTTAGATGCTAAAGAGTCCCAAATAACCCGTCCAAATTAGTTTTTAAGGAATATCATTTAGATTTACCTTTACCATTTATAAAAACAGTGTAGCCTATTTTAACCTTTCACTTTAAAAATTATGTCACATTTTTGTTGACAGGTTTTACAACGTTATTAAATTTCTGCGAGATTGTTGACGTGCGAATATCCAGAAAATTCGGCAGCGGTCGTCTCTTTTGCTGACACCTTTTTTAGCAGAAGAATAAGTGTATAGGGAAAATCAGGATGTTCCTTTGGTACGGCCAATGGCTTTCAGTTTTTACTTTCCCATGGAGGGTAAATATGTTTTAGATATTATATGGTATAGTCATTAAAAGTGGTATTAATTCAGTTTGACGTAGGTACGACACGTATGTGTCTCTTAATGACTGGATAAATAAACCGAAATTAAGATTTTCGTGTTTTTATTATGCTCAACTTGAGAGTTGTGATAAGAGTGTTAGTTAACTTGCTAAACTTATAGAATGTACATCACACAAATTGTAACCTTTGTCTGTGAGCGCTTCCTCGACGTAGAGGTCGGCGAGCAGGCCCGGCGCGGTGGGGGCGGCGGCGGCGCGCACCAGGCTCCCCTGCGGCCCCCCGCCCGCCCCCGCCCCCGCCCACCGCGCCAGCTCGGGGGACACGGGCGCCGCGCCGGCCCCTGGGGACGGGCCGCGGTAAGCGCGCTCCGCGAACGGCTCGAACCCGGCCGACGTGTCCACGGCCACACTGCCCAACACGCAGCACGTCATGTCCCGCGCCGGGTCCAGCACCAGGTAGCTCCGCCCTGGGCTGGCCTGCTCCTCCGATGGACTCGCGCGACTGTCCATCTGTTATAAATAACGAACAATCATGTAATGCAGTTGTCATGGACATTATGATGTTATGGTTTCTTTAACAAAACTGAACTGTATCGTTTAAAAATCCATTGTACAAACGATAACATTATTTAAGTAAAAATTCGTCACTCAACTTTTTAACATTTAATTTCATATTAACTTTATTGTCAATTCTTTTAATTTATGTAAATTTTGTGTAGATTTAAGTATTAAATCTGTAAACAATATTTTTTTGTAATAAATGCAGACAAACAAGCAATGGAAAGATATACAAATAAAATAAACACCGCCTATTGTTTTAAACAGTGCCCTGCCCACCTTGGGTAAATCTGTCATAAGCAAGACCCACAAAGACTTTTCTATAAATAATTTTACTGGACAACAAGTTTTATTTTAGGTGCCAGAAGAAAACATATAAGTTTATAACTCAAATAAGTCTTCGTGGGATTAGAACACTAAGTTAAATAAATTTTACTTATATTGTAAATGTTGCTTTAAGTATTTAAAACACTGTTAATAAACGATAAGCTTGTTATTAAATATTTTAAATAAAATTCAAAAAACTTAAATACTGTGAATTATTATTTCGCATGTCAGTTTGATTTTTTTAACAGTTTTGGCATAATGTGCATTTACTTATACAGGATCTACAATGCGATTTACTTTAACCTGGTCTTCGGATCTACTGTGGATACATACATCAGTACGAAGAAGTAATAGTACACGCTATCGAATAGTACAAGGACATTGTATTTAACATTAGATAGGAAAAAGCTGCTATTTAAGCTTTTCCTATAAATTATTTCACTGATTAAATTAATACTTAATGTTACTAATAAATTACTACTCTTCTCACTAAACAATCAGATGTCTTAAAAACCATAATATTAATAATAATATAAATAAATATCGCTGAATAATTACACACAATCAATCTAACCCCATAGTCAACCAATTTCCTTTATTTACACATTAAAAAAAATGGTTTACTTATAGCATAATATACAATTACATAACTTAGCACATAATGCTTATGTTATTTATAAAAATATAAGAGATTAAATACAATATAACACACCCCGACCCAAAAATGCAGACCATTAAATGTTTATCACACAAATTCCTGCCATTGTAAAACGAATCTTGCGGTTGGTTGGTAGTGTCAAGCCTTTCTGCCAATGAGGCATCCACCTGCCACCGGTTAATCAACCCTTAAAATCAAATTACGACAGACACTAAAGGTAACTAGAATTATGACAGCAGGAATAGGTTAGACAAATGCATCAATCTAGGCAAATAGCCGAAAAGAATGTTCTACCTATTGTGACTGATTGCAGGTATAATATTGCTATCTAAATTTTATAAGTTCAGTATCTTGAGGTGGTGTCGTCACATCCCTAAACCAGATAAGGACAAGTTACCGTGTAAGGCGCAGGGTCAAGCACGGTGTGTCGGCGGCCCCCGAGTACGTCCTCGAGTACGTAAGCGCGTGCGCGCGCTCGGTCCGTCAGCACAAACGTCTCTTCTTCTTCCGTCACCACCTCCCCCTCCGCAGGCCCCTCCCCTTCTCCGACCGCCTCCTCGCATAGGGACGTGTTATCGCACGATATGTCGTCCTCGCCAAACTGTGCAGCTGACACTCTTAGTTTGTCTTTTTCTAAAAAAATATTGGTATTATTTATTATCATATCAGTAGTAGTTTGTAGATTCGCATGCTTTTACGATGTGATTGGTATTTAGAAACTAGTAAGATCCGAGTCTTCCATATCACCACATGACTGAACTGCAGGCCAGTTTAGTGGTGTAGTGACACAGATTTCCCAATGAAAAAATACATGTCGCTTATAGAAATGTGTGTTATCAAAAGTCCTCATGTAGGTAAGTTAGCCTACCCTTGAAACGGGAAAATAGCGAACAGTGTAATAAAAGTAAAAGTAAAAGCAGGTATAGGTAAGATGGTACCGGCGTTGGGCAGCAGCCTGCAGACGGCGTAGGCCCGCAGCGGCGCGGCGCGCGCCACGCGGAACCGCCGCCCGCCGCCGCTCTCGCCCACCTCTGCAACACACACTCGTGCAGCAGTCATCCTCTACTACTAATACTATAAAAGCGAAAGTGTTTTTGTCCATTTTGTCTATCACGTCGCAACGGCTAGAAAGTGATTATAGTCCGATTCCAGCCGGAAACCTTTTATTTTTCTTCAGCATAAAGATCTTACGAAACTTTTAATCCATAATCGAAAATAATAAAAAAAATAATGACGTCAAAAATTTCCAAGGGAATTATAATTATTTTCAGCATTTATCAAAAATTAACCGGTGTAAAACCAGAAGTGGACATAATTCGATTACGAAATATTTATTTTTATAGATGACCAAACATAAAATAAAAATGGGTCATCCGCTTTAGGGAAGAAATCTAGCTGTTTATTTGTTTTATCGATGATTTTATAGAAGCTTACCTTCTCCAAACGTATTCACTGCTGTATCATTCATTGTTGTTTCTAACATATCATGTTCCGCCACACTATGTTCTTCACTATATACATCCTGAAAATATACAAATAATATATTACTACAACATCATCAAAAAAAAAATAACACGACATTATTTTATATGCTTTTCGGGCGACCTAGATTGACATTTAACCACATCACTCGGGTTTCATTCAAAAGCAGTGTCAGGATCCTCCGAAACCGGCGTATAAAAAAAATAAGAAACATAGACGAAGCTAGGTAGGTCTGAAAGGATCGTGACATATGGCACTCTATACTCTCTGCCTACAGTGCAAGGAACTTGACGTACCTTGGCGGGTGCAGTCTTGTAATGTAAACTAATCTTGCTGAGCTCGTGGTCGAGATGTGCCAGCCTCGCGGCGTGCCCGTCCGGCCCCTCCACTTCCGCCCCCTCTCCCCCGACGAGCCCGTCCTCTCCCCGACGTACTGCTTCCGCCGCATCTACGCTTTCTCGCTGTAACTGGACAGTACAATAATAATTACGTCTTACATAATAATATTATATCTACAATATTTGTCCCAAGTATTGGACATGCCCAGGAACGCGACTGTGGGCCTACTTTCTACGTATTCGTCAATAACAGAGACCCTCTGATATATCGTTGAATGCACTTATTGTTGAACATATTCTTTGCGAAAGGTGTGTTTAGTTATTTATCTTGAAACCTGGTAATACCTATTTTATATGAAATGGTCAAAAATTGTCTACTGGCTTAGCTGAACCTCAATAATTTAGTTACAGCTTCATGTATTAACAAGTTGTAAGGATTGATTTTTTTAGGATCCTTTTGTTAAATCGTGTACTTCAACAATTACAAGATATGTTAATCAAAAACTGCGCTGGGAGCTTCTCTTACGAGGTCAAAACGAAGACATATTTTTAAAGAAAGAAACACTTGTACTGTTTTACTTATCACTTATAATTTATTACTTTGTAATTAGTAGCCTACCGGTTTCGCTTATACAGCATCATCAGGGCTAAAACTTAAACTACTTAGTAAGTAAAACAGTACAAGTGTTTCTTTCTTTAAAAATATGTCTTCGTTTTGACCTCGTAAGAGAAGCTCCCAGCGCAGCTTTTGATTAACATATCTTGTAATTGTTGAAGTACACGATTTAACAAAATGATCCTAAAAAAATTAACCCTTACAACTTGTTAATACATGAAGCTGTAACTAAATTATTGAGGTTCAGCTAAGCCAGTAGACAATTTTTGATCATTTCATATAAAATAGGTATTACCAGGTTTCAAGATAAATAACTAAACACACCTTTCGCAAAGAATATGTTCAACAATAAGTGCATTCAACGATATATCAGAGGGTCTCTTCTATCACTATATAACTAAGAAGTTTAAGTTTTAGCCCTGATGATGCTGTATAAGCGAAACCGGTAGGCTACTAATTACAAAGTAATAAATTATAAGTGATAAGTAAAACAGTACAAGTGTTTCTTTCTTTAAAAATATGAATATTTGGAAGTTTTACCAAGCGCCGACGATGGAAAATATCAAAAACGAAGACAATTGGATAAAAAGATAATTCAAGAATTCTTGCAGGCAACCTATGAATATTGCTTCTAATGTCCAATATCCATTAACCAAAACCATTAAAATTTTCTAATAAAAAATCTTTATGAGTTTATGAGTAAACGATATATGTTTGTCACATTTTTCAACCCGACTTTTAGCTTCCAATAATTATTCTATTTAATTATTATTATTTGTTTTAATTAATTCGCACCGATGAATGTTTTCAAAATGACAAGAAAATTAAATGACGAAGAACTAATAAGTAGTGGAACACAGGTATGACATCAAATACTATATACACTACCAAAGAGTATATAAATACTACTTAATAAGAGGCGGGACTTTCATAGATACATAGCAAACCCGAATTTGTTTAAAGTTTACTTGAAAAAGTATAACCCGTATAATTTGAAAGTAAGTCTAAAGGCATTCAGATATAAGGCAACTAGTGTCATATGATTTGGGCTAATAAAAAACATCGCAAACTTATTTTTTGATATGAAAGTTGCGCCAAACTGTACTACGATAAAAAAGCCTGTATCATAATAATTGAAAGAGTATCAATTGAGAATTCCAATAATTTCTTACTTGTATAACGGATTAGCACACATAACGGATTAGTTTAAGACTTAACTTAAATAATTAGGGAAAAGGCTTTAATTCGGGTAGGAATTACATTTAATAAAACTTAAAGTTATTAACAACAATGTATAAAACAACATAAAGCAACACAATAAAAAGCTTAACAATTTTGTGATAAAACATGCACATCCGGGATCGTTACACCACATTTACCCGTATTCTTGTATATTTAACGTTACAAAGCAATTTCGGGTCTTTGTGCCTCGTATAATGGCACAAGCGTATTTTGAATACCTTGAGATGTGATGCTGATCTCGGCGGTCGCTGCGTCGGCGACAATGCCGGGCTGTACTCCAGTGGAGACTGAGGTGACACGGGCCCCTGAGTCAATAGTTGCTCATTGACATCTCTTTTTTTGTTGTTTTCCTTTCTCATTTCAGAGAAAAGGAGGACTTCCGCAATTCAATTGTTAATTTTTTGTCAGGTTTTTGTCATTTGTCATCTCTTTTAAAAGCTTTTCTTTGAGTTAAATATAAATGTGTAAATATACGAATGGAAATGATTGTGGATTCGAATAATATTTACAATTTATTTAAAAAAAATGGTGTTGTTTTTTTTCATGCTGACACTGTGTCTAAAATTTTTCACAATCAAAAACATACGAAAGGTGTATTGAAAAATGATAACACAAATCTAAACATTTAGGATTGTAGCCAATTAATTTTAAATCAACATAATAATGTGCGAAAGTGGTTATATACATAGCTAACGCCAAGGAGAATAGAGGAAACACAATTAAGGGAATATGAGTTTAAAACATTTGAGCAGATTGACAAAATATTACATTGGGGTTCAAAACGAATAAGCGTTTCTATTTTTTATGAAACTTTACTTTAAATCAATCAATTGGTTTTTATTATTAAGGTATATCATTTACGTTAAACCATAAAGTACTTATTTAGCTGATCCCAATAATACAATAAAAAACATAGAATTTCAAGTCGGTTAAGTTAACTAGTCCTATTCAACTGAAGATAGAAAATGTAGACATATACAGTCGTGGTCAACTAATTAGGGGCATGCAAGATAGTGAAGAACAATAACCGGTTATGTACATACAAATATAAAACCCTATTGATTTCTCAGTAACTATTATTTGCATTATTTGGTCCGATTATTATGCTTTAAATGGCTGTAAATAAAAGAATAAATAAATAGAAAAAAGTATTTAATATCAAAGGTTGAACATGTATTCAATTTTAAGGTATAATTCTGTAGCTGGACATTTAATTAAGGACAGTAAACTATAATGATAGAGTTAAACAAAACTAATAATCTGCAGTATTATAATATCTTTAACAGCTCCATTTTATTACGTGTAAAATCAGTACACAGTAGCAAAACCTTTGTTAGTAATTACCGCTTGACACCGATGTGGCATAGACATTATCAGTTTCTGGCATGTTTCGACAGGAAAGTTTGTCCATGCCTCACAAAAAGCTTCATTAAGTTCATCTAAAGTTGTGGTACGATAAGTGGCTCCTTTTTTCTTGATTTCGTGCCAAAGGTGCTCGATTGGGTTAAGGTCCGGGCTATTTGCTGGCCAATCTAGCACCGAAACTGACTGACTGGTAAGAAACGACTTGACTGAACAGGCCGTATGTTTCGGGTCGTTATCACGCTGTAACGTCCGTATAATAGGGAATAGGCAATCTCAGCATAGGGAAGCATCGTTTCCTCC